>PVKS010011866.1:0-55353 GCA_004027875.1 Aplodontia rufa | reverse complement strand
TTTTTGACAAGGGTCCTGGGAATTGAACACAGGGTTCCTCTATCACTGAGTTACATTCCCAGTTCATTTTACTTTTTTAATTGGAGACAGTGTCTCACTAAGTTGCCCAGGCTGTCCTCAAACTTGGAATCCTCCTGCCTCAGCCTCCTCAGCCACTGAGTTTACAGGCATGTGTCCAACAAGATTTGATTTATGATTGCATATTAAGTTGCGTTCCTTCAGTACAGCACACATATTTTCCTACTAAATAGTAATTGTCTGTGATTCCACTAAGAAAAATGTGCCCTCCCATTTTTCTAGTAACATGTAGCCCTCTAAGTGTGTTCTTTCATTCTTTTTCTTCTTTCCATTCATTTTTTTCCTGTCCTAGACAGGGACCTGACTTGGAGAAACAGTTTATTTTCCTCTTAACACTACTGTAAGGAAAAAAAAGTGAAAGTTGGTGGTAAAAGCAACTAACCTGGAGCTTTGGTAAAACCCTAGGGCCTAGATTGATTTTTGGAGATATAGACTCCTCTAACGACACCCAGGATACTCATTTTCTGCCAGTTGTACTTGAGGGGACTATGAGCCCAAAAAACCAGATCCTCTGATGTTTCAGAAGAAACCAGCAATCTTGAGTTTTTGTGTGTGATCTCTCAAATTTTTAAATAGTGGCAACTAATTCAATTTATTTTTTAAACATTGAGTTGAGGGGCTGAAACCATGGCTCAGTGGTTACAGAGCTTGCCTGGCATGCATGAAGACATGGGTTCAAACCCCAGCACCACATATACAACTAATTGAAAGCCACAGGAAAAGCTAAAGAAAAATCACTGTCCCTCTCTCTCCCTAGAGAGAGGACCAAAAAAAAAACAAACAAACAAACAAACAAACAAACATTGTAAGCCAAACAAAATCTGGCACAAATGAAGTTCCAACTCCACATTCAGAATCCTAAAGTATACAAGTCATAAAGGATGTGGTTGTCTTCTCGAGGAGACGAACAGAGATACCCACAAGACAAGGCTGGAAACATAAGGCAAGGATTAGACTGAGAGGACAAAACTAAGGTGGGATGAGAGCTTAGGACAGGTCTGGGAATCCAAAGTCAGGAAATAGGCGTGGGGACACTTCACTCAGTGCGCAGTGAGAAAATCGAGGGCTCAGGACGAGGCCTTGGGATGCCTATCACTGTAGGAGGTTAAGGGAGAAAATGAAAGGAGATAAAACTGGGAGAGTGTGATTTTAAGAAAAGCTTGAGTGAAGAAGTTTCAAGAGGAGGGGAGATTAGACTCAGGTCATCTACATAGATGCCAAGCAGAAAAATAAATGAAAAAATTTTTGTGTTTGACATTTAGAAGTCATTGCTGACTTTTAAAAAAAAATAGTATTATTTTGAGACGAGGTCTCACTAATTTGCCTTCACTGGCCTCAAATTTGTAATCCTCCTGCCTCAGACTCTTGAGTAGCTGGAATTATAGGTATGTGTCACTGTGTCTGGACCCATTGCTAACTATTAAAACCTTTTGTGAGAACAACTAGGTAATATGTAGCTAGAGTTTTAAAAAAAGAAGTTTACATTCTTTGCCCCAGTAATTCTACTTTTGAGAATCGCATTAAAGGAAAAAAATCTTAAACTAAGAAATGTTATCTGCATAAAGATGCTCATTGCAGAGTTATTTAGAAAAAGAGAGATTAGAAATAGCCTAAATGTTAAAAAATAATAATAATAAGGTAATGTTGTACCAAACTAAAGCATATTCATTAGGAAATGTATTAAATAGCCATTTTAAAAGAATGTCAATTTTAAAATTCCATTTCCAACTAAAAGGAGTAAAATTCCCTTAAAGAAATGTCTGATTCCGGGTCTGCAATAGGGGAGTTATGAAATGAGTCTGAAACATCATGTGTGAGAAAGCTAGTAAACTCCTAAAGATTGATGGCATCAAGTCAAAAGGCCACAGGAACCTCTTGAAAAGGCTCTCATTGCCAAATCTGGGACAATTTGAGCAACAGTAAGAAAAATGAGCTAGACACAATGGTGCATGCCTGTAATCCCAGCAATTTGGGAGGCTAAGGCAGAAGGATAACAAGTTTGAACCTAGCCTCAGCAATTTAGCAAGGCCCTAACAACTTCGCAAGACCCTGTTTTAAAATAATAATAATGATGATACCATAATGGCAATGGATTATTATATCATGTTGAATAAAATAATTTTAAAAATAACTTTTCATGGCGATAAGAGAGAAAAAGTTGGCAGGTGGGGGGAGGAGGCAGTTAGATACCTCTTTACACAGAAACATCAGCTAATAAGGGTCACCATTTTACAGTCCTCTATCATCAATAGAGGCTTAAACCATTGGGTAAAATGTTGTTGGAAACAAATAGTCAAAAGGACTCAGCATGTCACCCCACAGCTCACTGGAAATAAAGCCAATGAGAGCCATCCGGTAGACGTCAACCTAACAAATATCAAGTCCAGCATCCCAAAAAGGGGACCAATGGGCATTACAGGACTGCTAATGTGATTCATCTCCTATGAGAGGTCTTTTCAGAAATATTTACCCTGTATTTAATTATGAACAAACAATGGAAAAAGCCCATTGTGCAACATTCTACATGACCATTAGCCTAGACACTTCAAAACCATAAATGTCGTGAAAATCAAACCAGTAAGAAAAGAGAGACTGCTTAAGATCAAAATAGATCAAAGGAGGGCTTGTGTGGTGGCTTGGTGGTTATGGTGCTTGCCTGGCATTCCGAGGATCCAGGTTTGAACCCCAGCACCACACACACAACTAAGTGTTGGAGAAACAAAGGCCAGATGAAGAAATAAATAAAATTAAACCTCTCTTTCTCTCTCTTCCCATTTAAAAAAATAGATTAAAGAAACTTAACAAACAAATGCAGTGGAAAAACTTAATTGATCTGGAATCAGAAAAAAACTCTATGAAAGACATGAGAAAAAAAGGAAATTTTAATATATACCTTATAGAAAGACCATTGAAAGAAACACCAGCCCATGTTAGGAGTGATAGCCATAATTAAGGAAATCTTCACAAAGCAGACTGACTCCCAAAAGAAGAAGAAAAATTGGTCAGAATGGAAGACAGAAACATTTCAGATATAAAGCACAGGGCATTCATTGGTAAAAGTATAACAATATATGTCTTTTTAGAAACCACTAATGATGAGCAGAGACTGAAAGTTACAATTCTAAGAAAGAGACATGTGAGCAGGATGAATTTCCATGTTTCTATGGCATTTTTAAATTTTGTTTCTGAGGACTTCCAAGTGATCTTGAGTGGTTAATCTTTGAGAAGCATGTGTGATATGAACCTACTGTCATCAGGTGTCACCCGAAGAGGTTTTCTGAAGTTTTGGATTAGTAGTATTTCCTAGAGAAGCCAATATTTGCTGGATGAAGTGGAGCTCTACTCGGGTGGCTGAAGCAGGAGGATGGCAGGTTTCAGGCTCTCATGAGCACTTTATACACTATGTAGAGTGCTTTTCAAGCATGCGTGAGGCCCTGGGTTCAATCCCTAGGAACCACTTCTTTTTTTTTTTTTTTAATTAGAAGTATATAGAGATACAGTTGAGGGAAAAACATTATCAAAACAGTAGCAACCAATGTATATAAACTTTGTTATCCAGGGGTAATGCCAAAGCATAGATAAACCACCTTGGGTTTCACCTGTTGCAGTTTCCCCCAGAAGAACTCATGCGTTAAATGGGTAGCTCCTGGAAGAGTGACATCGGTTTCTGAGATGGTTCCCCCATCCTCCTTGGGAACCACTTCTACACCCACACAACAGTAATAAAAATTACAGAATAGGGGGCTGGAGTGGTGGCTCAGTGGTTATGGCGCTTCCCAGGCATGCACAAGTACACGGGTTCAAACCCCAACACCCACGTTGGAACAACAAAAACCATGTGAAAAAAAATCAATAAATTTGATTCTCTCTGTTTAAAAAAATACAGAATAAAAATTAAGCTATAAATATATATATATTTATTTATATATAAAGGTATATATGTGTGTGTATATATATATATATACCTTATAATGGACAGCACTCCTAAATAAAGGTTAAATTCCCTAAGTGTGACAATGGTCTTGTGGCCCTATAGAATTCCTATTCTTAGGAAATATGATTTCTCCCCATCACATACACACACCAAAAAAAAAAAAAAAGGGAGAAAAAGAATAAATATGTCACTATACCACTGTACTTTTTTTTTTTTTTGTACTAGGAGTTGAACCAAGGGCACTTACCACTAAGCCACATCCCCAGACCTTTTTCCTATTTTTTATTTTAAACAGGGTCTCATTAAGTTGCTGAGGTTGGCTTTGAACTTGCAATCCTCCTGCATTCAGCCTCCAGAGATGCTGGGATTACTGGGATATGCCACCATGTCCAGCTTTGTTGTACTTTGAACTTTTCTGTAAGTTTAAAATTACCCCATCAAATTAAATTAAAATAAGTTTCAAAAAATGGAAGAATATAAATGCTATATAATAAACATGGGAGAATCATAATACAATGTTAAGGGGGAGAAAGGACATCAGACTGTGTGCGTACCACAATTATAACTATCTAAAACTAAGAATAAGAGACATTACCTTTGTTTCTTTCTTTTTTAAAGGATTTTTTTAAAGAGAGAGAACAATTTTATTTAATTTTTCACATGGCATTCACTGCTCCAACACTTCATTGAGCACATGGTGCTGGGGTTTGAACCTGTGTCCTCATGCATGTCAGGCAAGCACTGAAACCACTGAGCCACCACTCCAGCCCCCTCTTTGTTTCTTTCAACATTTAAGTCGGTTCCATGTGACAGGCCGTGTGCTAGGTGATTGTTTTAGTCAGTTTTTTCACTACTATGACTAAAAGACCTGATGAGAAGAGCTTTTGGAGGAAAAGTTTATTTAGGGGCTCACAGTTTGGAGGTCTTAGTCCATAGAATGCTGACTATTCCTCCGGGCTCAAGATGAGGCTGAACATCATGGCAGATGAGTGTGGCAGAGGGAAATAGCTCAACACATGACTCCAGGAAGCAAAGAAAGACTCTCCATGACAGAAACTCCATGCCATATACATATATATACATATATGTATATATATGGAGTTTCTCTCTTCATGCCAAATATGTATATATAGCACGGAGTTTCTGTCTTTGCTTCCTGTCAGAAATATATATCCCAAAGGCACACACCCAATGACCTACCTCCTCCAACCATACCCTATCAGTCTACAGTGTGCCAGTCCCCACCTCTTTGCCTTTGCTCAGTTCATGCAGACCTCCTGTTTTGGAAAGGCTTTACACCACTGTGTTTCATCTGTCCAAATTCTACACAGTTCAGATCTACCTCCTGCAGGAAGTCTGCAGAATTGATTGATTCCATTCCTCTGAGCTATTAGCAGCCTAACTCTATACTGTTTCTTAAACATGTGGCCTCATGTGACACCTTCCACAGTAAGTATTTTACAGATTTTTCTTTCTTTTGTTTTTCTTTTTTTGGCAAGGAAGATTGAACACAGGGACACTCAGCCACTGAACCACATCACCAGCCCTTTTTATATTTTATTTTCAAGACAGGGTCTTGCTAAATTACTTGAGACTGGCTTTGAACTTACAATCTTCCTGCCTCAGCCTTCTGGAATTATAGGTGTGCACCACAGCACCCAGCAACATTTTACGGATCTAAAAGCTAGCTCCTATCCATCATCTCCCTTAATCCTTACACAAAGATCACCATTTCCCTTTCCAGGAAAGGATCTGGCTCGCCCACAACTGTTGACTCCTGGCCAGTGACCTTTCTTCCCTTCATACCTGATGACTGTGGGGACCCTCACATATGGATTTGTAAGTCTTCTGGTATGTAAGTGGTTTTATTTTTTCAAGATCAATTCATGTTGTATTTTACAGTAACTATCAACAAGTTTACAGGCTCATTTTAAATTAGTATTTAAATTAGTTCATATTTAAGAGACACGTAAATGACATATTTTTTATTGTGCTTCATGGAACCAAACACAATACTAGATCTTGCAACTTCTTCTACAGTCCTGCTACTCAAAATGTATTTGCTCTGGAGTCAGCAACAGGCTCAGGACTGTCAGCAACACCCTGTGAAGACTACAAAGTATGGTATGGCACTCCAGCTAGACCTACAGAATCAGAATCTACAATTTAATAAGATCCCCAAGAAACTTGAGTTTACATTTAAGATTGAGAAATATATATATTTCTATATATTTTTAAATACATATATTCTAAATATATATATATTTCTATATATATTTATATATTCTAAATATATATATTTCTATATATATAGTGGGGAGAGACTGAGGCAGTAGGCAATGCGGGTTACCATAAGGTGAGACAGATAAACTTCCCAAGGCAAATTGTTAGCGTTGGATCCAGGACACAACATTTCTGGTGAGGAATTGCCTTTATTTCTAAAATAAAAATGTCTAGCTCTTGAGCTCCCGGAATGGAGTCTCCGGAGGATAAGGGGTTTGTGATAGACAACATTGGAACTGTTTCTAGACTTGATTTATTGACTTGTCTGTTTCCATTCTGTCACTAATCTGATTGACAATGAAACCCAGAATGTGGCTTGAAGGGATTTCTGCGAGTGCGCATGCTGCCGTCAGGGCTGGGTGGGCCTGCTGGGGGCAGGTGCGCCCATGGGCTGGGGTGTTCCTGCGAGGATTGTTTGCGTGTGAGCAGTGTGTATGTGGAAACCGCACGAAAGAAGTGGGTGTCTCTAGGGAATTGATGTGAGAAGTATCTGCCTGAACTGGGAAACAACGCAGATTTGGGTTCATGCAATTCAAGCAGTGGGATAAGAGGAGATACTTGGAGCATCCAAGCGGAGGGGGAGGCAGTTCCAGCACATCTTAACGGAACAGCCCCTTCTCTCGCCCCCCCCCCTAGATTTTCCTTCTACAACGTTGTTGCCCGGTTGCGTGGCCTCGAGGGAAAGAAAAAGAGGAACAGAAGGGTCTCCCCTTCCCGCGTCTTGCAAGAGCTGGAAGCAAGGGAAGGGACACAGGTACGGGTGCGCGCCCCACAAGGCACGCGTGGTGACAAGTGGAGAATTCACCCTCAGCCCACGAGTCGCAACCCCCACCCGACGGTGGCCCACTTCACTTCTCAAGCTTCCACACAGGCTGGGAGCCGGCAGCGGCCCGCAACCCCCATCACCCCCGGCCACTCCGCGCGCGGGGCGCAAGGTCGACCCCGTTAGATAGCGGAGCCCCGCCCCTCCCTTGTTACTGACGAGCCCCGCCCCCTCCCGCCGCCCGGCGCAGCTCCGCCCCCTCCTGCCGCCCGCCCCCGCCCCCCGCCCGGCTACCGCGCTCCCCTCGCTCAGTCTGGCTGGCCCCATGTTACTGAGCGGAGCTCCTCCCGCGGGCTCCGGCCCGGGGCCGCGGGCGCAGGGGAGCGCTGGAGGCGGCCCGGGAGGGTCCCGCCGGGGCGCTGGAGGTGCGGGAGCAGGCCCAGGAGGGGGCGGCAGCGGCGGAGTAGCGAAGTGGCTCCGGGAGCACCTGGGCTTCCGCGGGGGGAGCGGCGGCGGAGGCGGGGTCAAGCCAGCGCCCCCAGAGCCCGACTACCGTCCCCCGGTGCCCTCCCCGGCCGCGCCCCCCGCGCCGCCCCCGGACATCCTGGCAGCCTACAGGCTGCAGCGGGAGCGCGACTTCGAAGACCCCTACTCTGGGGGATCTTCCAGCTCCGTCGCCCTCGCCACCCCGATAGCCCCCGGCCCCACGCCGCCCCCCCGTCATGGTTCGCCCCCCCACCGCCTTATTCGGGTCGAGACCCCTGGGCCCCCAGCTCCGCCTCCCGACGAGCGGATCTCTGGACCCCCATCCAGCAGCGACAGGGTGAGTGCTGCGCCAGGAGGGGGTGGCCAGGAGGGGAGTGGTCGGAGGTCGGAGGGACAAAGGTGGCCTGGCTGGGTCTCTCGCAGTCACGGCTCCTGGCGGACTCAAGCTTAGTCCCTGACCCTGGGACTCAGAGTCTTAACCCACCTTTGTTCAGATTCTCGACCTTTTAATTTGAGACGGGAGTCCCAAACTCTGCCCCTATCCCTTGATGTGACCTCAGGACTAGAACCCTACCCCTCTGGGGTTCTGCTCTTGGCTTCACAACCCCTGGGAGTCTTGATTCTTGAGCCTTTTTTTTTTTTTTTTTCTTTTAACGGGAATTGAGAAACATCCGCCCACCCTTTGCTGGTTTATAGCTTTTCTGCCCCTGGTAGCTGCTGCTCACTGCCCTTTGATCTCTGACCCTTCCTCCGGGGCAGAATCTGCACAAAGCTTTCTCCTGCTTCTCCTCCTCTCCCTCTGGTCTCCTTCCTCCTCCCTGATCCTTGCAGGTGCGGAAACCCCAGCATGGAGGTGAAGGCTGAGATTTGTCCAAGAAAGCTGCCCCTTGCTTTATGTGGTGTAGGAGCTGGATGGACTGTTAGTCTTAGGAGGTCAAGATGGGTACTATGCAGCTCTTACCAAAGATATTTGCCACCAGGCCCACTCCTTCCCTTGTTTCCCAAGTACGAGGACAGTCCATCTTCAGGACCTGTTGCCTAGATAGGGCCAAGTGATGCCTTCCTCTATCCAGGTCCATTCTGAGAGAGACTAGAGGGTTTTATGGGTCTGCAGCACTGGGGCAGGAAGGTCAGCACAGCAGTCAGTTCCCCAGGACATCTACAATGTCTTAGAGCCCTTCCCCCCAGTTGCAGTTGGCCTTAGCCCCCTCCCTGGCAGAGGGATAGTTGAAAGCCATGCCCAGGCCCTTGTTTCCCTAAATCCTAGGACAATGACTCCGTGAGCCCCCTGGCCCTCTTGTCCTTCTTTGTTCAATCCTAAGAAACTCAGTTTGGGGCTTTTTTCCCTTTTCTCAGCAGAGGAGAAATTTTTTATTTGATTGGAGAGCAAAGTTGTTTTCTAAATCACTAGCTCCAGGATTGAGGCTCAGCAGAAAGAGTGCCTTTCTGCCCAAGTTCCTGGATGAGATTGTGTCAGGGTCAGAACAGAAGCCTCAGGAATGTGAATAATTTTTCCTGTAGTTCCTGCCATGGGGCATGGCTGCCCATTGTGGGCCAGGATCCTTAGTCTGCAGAGGAAGATTCAAGGGCACTTTTCCCAGGCTGTGCTGTTTCCTTCCTGATTGTCCAAGCCGTTGTGTGATGTGGTGGTGGTGGTGGCAGTGAGGCAGACCAGAGTACTAGGCCTTGTTTTCACCATGGATCAGTTAGTCTCCTCCTCTCTGACCACTGTCTATTGGCACATGGGCCTAAGCTGTCCTTGGCCTTTCTCTCTTCAGTGACTTTACAGACTATCCACCAAGCTATGTGGTTGCTCTAGGACAAGGATTGTGTCTTCCTAATATTTGTCTCCCAAGAGTCTGACACAATGTTTGGCATAAATGGTGACTATACACTACCAGGGTGAGCTGAGAGTCAGGAACCCCCTAGTAGCAACCCTTAAACATTTTCCCAGAGATTCCCAAGTAAAGGACTGCAACCAGTCAAACATGCAGACAGACCCATGGTTTCATCATGCCTCAACTTGGGTCAGCTCTGTGATCTGTGGGTTGTTCCAACCTGGGGGGCCAAGGGATGTCTGACTACTTTGTCAACCACAGGGACAGGAATGAAATCCAGCAGGCTCTCCCAGGAGCCACACAATATGTTGTTTCTTTAGTGGGTATGATGAGAAAGACCCAGGATGGCATCAGAGCTGTCCCAAGGGCAAGGACACTACCTCAGTTGGCTCTGCCCTAGGGATTTCCACCACTTTAGAGAGCAGAGTTGGGGGACTCCAGAGCTCTTCCCTAGGAAGAGCTCAAACAATGCTCTTGAGCCCTTACACTAAACCCAGCTGTCCAGGCACACCTTGGGCCTACTGAACAACACATATCTGCAGAGCTTACACAAAATGTTCCCCCTGGACAGTGAGCCACCCCTGCCCCTGATGAGCTAGTATTTCTGTAACGTGTGGCTGCTTTCTCCCTTTTCTCAGTTCTGCAGAGCCCTATGACTTATTGCTTGAGGAGTCTTATGGTGAGGTGAGATGGGAACTGGGGATCTGGATATGCCTTGGACTGGCCAGCTCCTGTTCTCCTGAAGCCCAGCGGCTACTGCTGGAAGATGGGAGGGATCAACACTCTGAGAGGGGCTGGTCATGAGGTTTGATGAAATGAGGGGAGTTGCTTCTGTGATGAGCATGAGAGACTGAGGGGAAAGGGACCCTGTGCATATGGGAGCAGGAGAGACCAGGGACCTGGAGACCTGGACAGGACTCTGAGAAACCCAGGAAGCTTAGAACTGTTAGCTTTCTTCCCATGGAAGGCTCTGGCTCCCAGCCCACCCTGAGATCCACTGCTATAGTTGGCAGGTGTGCAAGGGTGACCATCTGGGCAAGCCTGGCAGGGCAGGCGTGGGAGCAGCAGGAGTGGCACGCTGAGAGGGGCACACAAGGCTCACCATCTGGCCACTGGAAGTGCTCTCCCTCTGGTGCTGGGCGCTTGTCCCGCTTCCAGTCCATGCTCTGGCACAAGGGTCAAAGAGCTGGACTTTCCCTTGATTTGCTTACTTTTCTTTGACCTTTAATAGGAAAAATCTAGTCTAATTAGGAAAGAGGACGAATATGGGAATGGGGTCCTGATTGGATGAAGCTCTGAACTCCCTATGACCATCTGCATCTTGTGTCCTTTGCCTCTGTCATGCAAAAATGTGTGGGCTGGGGAGCAGGGAGTAACATGTCAGTAAGACAGTCATGCAAAACCCATATTGAAACCAGGGCTGTTATTCTTAAATCATGGAGGAGATCTGAGGGTTCATGAGCCTCCAGAAATTGTGTATAAATATTTCCCATTTTTCTGGGGAAAGGCTTACAGCTTTCAGATTCTTATACAGGTTTATAGCCCCCAAAATACAGTCTTAAGAACTTTTAAAACAGATATATCTTGTAGATGATATCCACATGGACTTGGATCCTCCAGGCCCGAATTTGGAGAGGAGTGAGCAGACAGGTAGGAAGAGAAAACTGAGAGAGGCCTGAAGTCCTGCGTTGAGTTTAGGAGGGTCTTGCCTTGTAGGATCATCCCTTAGACAGTGTTCATTGAGTCTACTGTGTTGTTAGGTAATACTGGCATAGACCCTGAAAGGGACACACCTAGAAGACCTGGTCCTTGCCTTTTTTAGTTTGTTTGGTTTCCTTTGCCTTCTTATGGCATCCACATAGTCTGATCTGCTTGTCTTGCACACATTCTCTGATAGAAATAGAGGGAGGAAGAAAGTTGTGGCAAGGGGAGGGAGGAAATGATAGGGGTCCAGGTAGAAGGACCTTTGAGGATTCGTTAGACAGTCCTCTGTAGCCTGGGCAGCCCCTCTCTGCTACCAATGGTGCTTCAAGGGTGGCTGAGATCTGTGGACTACTAGGGGATTGTATGTCTGGCCCTTCTGCTCTACCCAGTACTGCAATCTCACACTTCAGCATTAACTCTGTCTTGAAGACATCTGCACTGGTTGACTTGGCCTGTAAGTGACTCAATCACTTATTGAGAGCCCTGGCACTCTGCCTGTTGGGGGCTGGGAACAGCTGTGACCCTGAGGACCATGGTTCACTGAGCAAGCCCTGGCTAGGGTCTGTGACTTGAACGGGTACCTGCTGCATACTCCAGTTGCCATCACCCCAGAACCAGTGGGACATTATGTGAGAACAACAATGGGTCCCAAACCCTGCATGACATGGGCCTGGGGGTTCCCCGGAGCACCTTGAGGCACCTCATTCTCATAGAGCTTATTTTGTGTTTGTCATTGTGAGATCTGGAGGACCCCAAATATGGTCTTTTAATATATGTTTTTTTTTAAAGAGAGAAGGACAGTGAAAGAGAGACAGAGAGACAATTTTTATTGAGTTTTTCACATGGCTTTCATTGCTCTGACACTTAGCTGTGTACGTGTTGCTAAGGTTTGAATCCATGTACTTGTGCATGCCAGGCAAGCACCTTAACCCCCAAGCCACTGCTCCAGCCCCCAGTCTTTTAATCTTTAATGATATAGTGATGGACATTTACTGAGGACATTTAAGTCCTAATACCATTTTGAAGCAGCTGAAATGTGTTGGACCACCTGATCCTTACAACAACCCTGTAATGAAGATTTTGTTACTATCCCTGGATTATGTACGGACAAACTGAAGCACAAGAATGTTGAATGCATGATTTCTCAGCTAGCAGATAGGCTTGATTCCAGACTGAGCACTGCCAGGTGCCCAGCAGAGAGAAGGTGTTCGTGAAGCATTTGCAAATGAGGAAGAGGAGAAGGATCCTTAGAGAAAGAGTAAGGGGTACTTTCTGTGATGAATTCACCATTTCCCAAGGAAGTATCTTAAAAGAGTTGGTGGCATCAGTCACATGTCTATGATGTTTGAATGTTTTGTAAGCATAGCATTGCTCTTATAATTAGAAAAGGAAAATAACAAAACTCTTTCATGTTGAAGGACTTTCTCAGACAGATAAAATAGGAGAGGGCAAGGGCTAGAGAGGTGGCTTGCCTGGCAAGTGTGAGAACCCGGGTTCTATCCCCAGAACCACATACACAACTAAGTGGAAGAAAAACAAAAAACAGATGAAAAAATTTTAAAAAATGAGAGAGCATTCCAAGAAGTAGGAACATCAGATATGAAAAGTTTGATCTTGAAGAAAATAATCAGATTGATTAATAGCTTTTCACTGATGAAGGGTTTCCATGGTTAAATACTTTAGGGCAATACTAAATTAAACAAAATTAGATCAATTTCTTTACTACAGAACTTCTCAAAGGTAAAGTTATTTTTTTGTTTTGTTTTTTGCTGTACTAGGGATTGAATCTGAGGTCATGTGATATTAGGCAGGCACTTTACTACTGAGCAATGTCCCCAACTCCTAATTTTTTTTTAAGAGAGAGAGGGACAGTGAGAGACAGAGAGAGAGAGAATATCAATTTTATTTAGTTTTTCATGTGGCTTTCGTTGCTCTGACACTTTGTTGTGTAAGTGGTGCTGGGTGCTGGGATTTGAACCCACGTCCCTGCACATGCGGGGTAAGTGTCAAAAATGCTAAGCCACCACTCCAGCACCCCCAGCTCCCTAAATTTTAAATTAAAATTCAAATCTACAAGTAGAGAAGAGAAGATAGTGTGTTTCTCAGAGTTTTGAAAAATCTTTCACAAGGCACTGAGAGTCAGAAGATCTGGGTCACAGTCTTGTCTCTGCTGCTGACAAGCTGTGTACCCTGAACAAGTGCCTTAACTGTGAGGCCTTAATACCTGAATATAAAAGATTACCATCAAAGCTAATTCTTACAGAACACTCGCCCTCATGCCAGCCTTTGAGCTAAGGATTGTTACAAATTTATTTTCCTCTTTCCTACCTTCTGGGATAGATACTATTGCCACTTTTCATTTGGCAGTTGAAAAAGGCATAAAGGTTTGCAGATAGTAAGCATAAAGTAAAGAAGCAGAAGAAATGCACAGTGGTAGAGTTTGGGGGATATGCAGAGTCGACATCCTGAAGCGTATGCCCCTTGCTCTTCCTTGGACTTGTACCCTCTGGATCCCCATGGGTAGAGACATGTTGCCCACCCCAACTGCAGCATGGACGACCAAACCAGATGGTGGGTCTGCTCACTACCTCAGGAGAGGCGTGGGCAGGAAAGACATGCAAAGGAGACAGGTGCTCTAGGAAGAGTACTGCCCATTTGAACAAAAGAGTAACAGGGCCCTGGAGACAGCCTGCTGGATGGCAGGAGGAAGGGGAACATGGGGCCCTCTGGGTAGAAGCTGCTTTACCCACTAAAAATATTTTAGCATTCTAATAACATTCTGGCTGTACCAGAGGATATGCCTAAATATCAGTCTGATGTTGTGTACCTTTGCTAAAGACCTCTGGCAGTTCCTGCCTTCTGCCCTTGAGCCAGATTCTCCTGAGAGCCTGATGCTGCAGCCATTACTGGTCAGTCATTGATCAGACTACATGGGCATCTGTAAGTGTCGCTCCAGAGGATAGAGCCCGGGCAGGGGGAGGCCTTCTAGGCAACCATTAACTATGCCTTGTGCACCATGTGAAGGGTCCTAGGTTGGATATAGGACTCAGCTGTGGGAACATCAGAGGGGATACCAATAAGTTGTGGTAGGTCAGAGGAATTACAAGTCTGTTAGGGCTGGTTTCTCCACTGAGCAGTTTATTCTCACTATGGTAGGAGACTGGGCTCTGACTGGGCTCCTTGGTGCTCTTGTTGGCACCCATCCTGCCAGCCTTCCCAGCTGGTGTCTCTGCTGTTGTTCCCATTCTGAGCCCTGTGGGTGGCTCTTCTGGGCACTCCAGCCCAGGGCAGTGGGGCCAGGGCTTCCTGGAGTAGGGTGTGGAGCCAGTAGTGGAACAGAGGAGTCTTTGAGCTGTCTGCAGAGTTGCCACCTGGTTACCCACAGGCACTGTGGCCTGGCACTGGGGAGGCCCATACCAGCCTGGGAGGGGTCGTAACTCCAGGCACTAGCCCTGGACTAGTGGGAAGCTGGCTGCTGCAACTCTGACCATGTGTGGTGAGGGACGAGTAAAGGGGCTCTGTGGAGTGGTGGGGTGGGAGGAGCTTGCCATACGATCCTCTGCTTACCAAGGATGCAGCCTCACTTGGAAAGACTCAGTTCCACTTTATGACCCCACCCAGATTTGTGCTTCCTCTTCCTTCTGAATGAACAAAGAAAAGTGTTTCATTGTCCCTTCTTCTTGTTTTATGTGAAAGGATGTAACAGATAATTACTGAGTGTTTTCAGGCACTGGGTATTTAGCAATAAACTTGGGCCCTGCCCTCAGGAAGCCCACAGTCCTCAGGAAGACATCCAATAAAACAAACTTTACCACAGTGTGACAATAGTCTAGCACAGAGGCACCTCACAGGCAGGCCTGAGTAAGTATGGAAGAGCTTTCTCTCTCTCTCTCTTTTTTTTTTTAAAGAAAGAAACAATTTTATTTAGTTTTTCATGTGGCTTTCATTGGCCCTGACACTTTGTTGTGTACGTGGTTCTGGGGTTTGAACCTACATCTTTGTGCATGCCAAGCAAGTGCCATAACCACTGAGCCACCCCTCCAGCCCATGGAAGAGCTTTCTAAAGAAAGAAAATAATGAGTAAGTGTTGACTACTCCAAAAGGAACAGGAAGGTGATCTAGGCAGAAGGAAGGCCATTGGCCATTGAGGTAGGAAAGAGCATAGAGGTTTCAGGGAACTTTGCATTTTTTTCCTAGAGCAAGTGTGTTCAGCTTTAAGGATTCAGACCCTGTTGAGTAGCCACCACAGATGAGTATGAGGCTGTGTGCTGACCTGCAGAATCACCAACAGTGGCCTCACTCCGGGCCTCCCTTGGTCAGGGTATGAGGTTGTGGGTGCCAGTGGGTGGGAGGAAACATGCAGCAGAGTGCAGGTGATGGGTGAGCGGATTTCTTTTCTCCTCTTTCTGGAGAGGACTAGGGGTGACGATCTCCTAGGGGAGATCAGGGGGTGACAGAGTAGAAATATTTTTCTAGTGTCTACAGTATGCCAGGTGCTTATTGGAGCTGGAGAGACAAAAATGACAGAAGAGCTCCAGGCTGGTGGATGGTCTGGTGGTGTAGTTGTCAGGGCAAGGTGTGAGACATGGTCATGACAAAAGCAGGCAGAGATGCAAGGGAGGTAAAGGAGCCAAGGGTTTGACTAGAACCAGGTGGCAGCAAAGACCTGAAGTATGACATGTTAGCCGGCTTTCGGAACCTCAGAATCATCTCAAGGCACCATCAGAGGGCAAAGGCGCATGCCAAAGGGGTCTCTGGGAGATTCCTTTCTCCATTGCTGCCTTGCCATTCCAATATCCTCCCACCCAGGGCAGGGTGGTCACCCCCAGAGACTCTCAGCCCAGTCAGCCCCCACAGCCCTGATCCAGCTCAATTAAAGTCTACACTGCAATTTGGGGAAAGGCAGGAGTGGCCCTTCTGTATAGGACAGGCCCTGGAGCCACCTTGTATCATCACCTCGAGTCAACCCCTGTGCACTGCATTTAGTTGCTAACAGCCCTGGGTGGGTTGGGCTGTTTCCACCTCTACTGGCCCACCAGGAAAAGCCCATACCCAGCTTGGAGAAAGGCTCTATTGTCCCCAGCTGTGCCCCACCCTGAACACTGTGGGCGCCTCTACAGGGTGTGTGGCTTGTGGTTTGCTCTCCCTTGACTGAATGGGGACAGAGATGTGGCCATGAGCCACTTGCGTGGGATAGAAGGGCAGCATGGGCAGTAGAGGGTTAAGATGAGGCTTTTCTTGTCCCTGTCCTCTAAGAGCCAAGGGAATTTTAGCAGAGTCTCAGGGCTTCCCCAAGCTATCTCTCTGCTATGTCAGCTGGGATGCCGCCTGATGGCAGGTTCACGGCCCTTGCATGGAGGGCATGGATTCCAATCCTGGTTTTCCCACTTATGCTAAATGTTCTTGGGCTTGTTGCTCCCTAACTCTCCTGGGCCTCCAGTTCCTTCAGATGAGAATAATGATACCCACATGACAGAGGCATTGTAAGGATCAATCTGCAGAACTGTGGCAAAGTGACTTTCCTTCCTCAAGGGTCGGCATCTGTTTGTATTTGTGAAGCATTTGGAAGTGCAGTGGTAGGCATGGAACATGCCAATATCCGAGTTCCCTCACCACTCCCTGCTTTCTTTCAAAACTCCAATACCAATGTAACCAGTTCTCGGAATTAATTGTTTATGTCAAAACAGTGTAGGTTCTTGTCCAGCTTGGACCCTAAGGCATGGCACAATAACCTCTTCTGGCCATTTAGGCTAGGACATGGCACAGAGGCACAAAATCAGAAAAGAAAATGTATCACCTTGGCAGCCTCATTGAGAGGTCCTGCAAAGGAAGGGTCATAGCTGGTCTCTATTTAAGTACAGAGACTGTCCTTGGGTAACTAGGGGTCTGGGTCTAGGGTAACCTTCCCAGGGCTCTAGCTTCCATGAATGAAGTCTGGGGAGAAGCAGAGCAACCTTGCAGCTATCTGAAACCCCCTATCTTTGCCCTTCTCCCACAGTTGGCAATCCTAGAAGACTATGCGGACCCATTTGATGTTCAGGAAAGTGGCGAAGGTTCTGCAGGAGCTTCAGTAGTGCCAGAGAAGGTCCCTGAAAATGATGGCTACATGGAGCCCTATGAGGCGCAAAAGATGATGGCTGGTAAGTAATGGAGGGATAGGGAAGATGCTCCCTGGGTCCTGAGCTCTGCAAAACAGGCTCTGGGACCCACAAGTCTAAGGATGGACTCCTTGGTCCCTAGAAAATGCAGAGAAAGCCTTTGCCAGGTCCTCAGGAGGATGGCCACTGTCTTCAAGATAGTTATTTTGGAGGAGGAGCTGTGACTTGTGAAACCTGAGGCTGTAGAGGAGGCCATGCAGCCAAAGGTCAGTCAGAAGCATTGAGACAGGAAGAGCAAGATCATGGTGGGAGGTCAAGTATCCAAAAAAGGAATCCAAAAGGATGCAGAAAAGAGAATCACTAGTTTGAGGAGGGTGGTGCGTTTGAAATAATATTATATCAAAGTGAAACACCTTTATAGCATTGGAAACATGACTGGAAATATAGAGTAGGTACCATGAGCAAGTCATTCAAGAGTTAGGGTGGTCAGCAAAAGCATAGCAACACATAATCTAGTGGAACCATAGGTATAGAGGGGAGGGGAGAGGGAGGGAGGATAGGGAAGGATCTAGGGAGACAACAATGTAGCACACTCTTTACCCCTCTGAGAATCCAAATAATACTTATGCAATCATTTAATTCTGGAAAACTCACAATCTAAGCATTTATATCACTTGTAGGGGCAAAATATAGAAGAGTCAAGAGACTGGGGTATGTCTAATGTGGGGGTTAATTCTGATTTAAGTACAAATGCATATCATTGTTACTTTATATGCATTATGATTGCACAATAACTCCTTAATGAAAATTTTTTTAAAAAGAGGGTGGAGAGAAATGAACAAAACTGGCCTTAGAGCACAGGCCAAGAGAGGATCTGGAGAAAGAGTCCAAATGGGAATGATGAGAGAGAAGGACAAGAGTGGGTCAATCTAAACGAAGACCCCAAGGCAGAACGAGAGGAATGTTGGTTTAGGGGCAAATGCTGGTAGTCTTGGGCGTACTGGGAACTAAGGTAAGAAACCAAAGGGACAGTGAAGTGCTTCAAAGGTGGGAATGAATGTTTGAATTTGATTCCCAAGGGGGAGTAGAGTCATTATGCATTCTTGAGCAAGAAAGAAGCAGGATGAACCAGGGCACAGTTGTGCACACCTATAATTCCAGAAACTCAGGAGACTGAGGCAAGAGAATTGAAAATTTTAGGGCAGCCTCAGCAACTTAGTGAGATTCTGTCTCAAAATAAAAAATAAAAAGGTTTGGGGATGTAGCTCAGTAGAAGAGCACACCTGGGTTCAATCCCCAGTACTGGGGGGAAAAAAAGAGGTGGGGTGGGGGTGTTGGTGTGTAAAAGGGACTGGGAGAACTGAACAAGAAAGTTGAGTTTTATTGTGGAAATTGTTGGGGTTTTAAGGAGCCAGTAATTAAGACTTCTTTCTTCCCTTCCGGGGCTTGGGAATGAGATTAAGGAAACAGACAGATGGAGATTAAAATGTCTACTTTAGTAGTGATGAAGTTATTTGGAGAATATTACCCGGATATGTCACCACTGTGGGATCCTTAATTCTTTGCCACAGAATTAAACTTGCCCACTCAGGCTTGGGCAATGCAGGTCAGCTGAAGACCTCTGCATGGGGGCAGGCCAATCAATACAAGGAAGAGAAAGAACCAGAAGGAGGCAGATCTGAGTAAGAGAATGAGCATTTGCTGGCCAATCAGATAAACTCCTCTTCTTCCTTGGGAGAGGTAGGTGAGGAGGCAGAGAGCCTTTAGAATGTTTCCAAGAGTGTTATTCCCAGGAACCCTGGAAACACAATCCTGTGAAGTGGAGGTTCTCCTTGGCAGTAATCTAGATATGGAGCGGTGACAGTGAAAGTCATCAGGTATTGTCAATGAACCAATGAGATTTAGAGAATGAATGAGGACAGTGTAGTGGACAGAAACAGAAAGTGAGAAGGTGAAAAAGTGACCTGTTCAGGTCAGAGAGGCCTGCATCATGAATGCCCTGGAATTACATATAAAAAATTTGAGTGCACATATTTTTTTCAATAGTAGCTTCATAACTTTTAAAATCAGATTTTTCAGTGGGGTCAGTGATCCTGAAAAGAGAATCACTATTTTGGGAGAAGGTGGTGAGCTTGAAATGATGTGATGTCAAAGTGAAAAACATCTTTCTGGCCATGGAATATAGATGCAGTGTGTGCCATGAGACAAGTGGTTCAAAAGTTAGGGTAGGCAGAAATGAATAAGACCTGGCCTTGGGAAACAGAGGCATAAGATCCAGGAAAAGAGTACAAATGGGAGCAATTAGAGAAAAGACAGTCCATAAAATTGATTTGTCAAAGAGGAAAGCTTCACAGTGTGGGTGGTCAGCAATGTCTTAGCAACAAAGGATTTCCCGATTTTTGTGCAGTGATATTACTTGGGACAGAAAGAAATGAATGGAGCTGGGGGATTAGGCGAAGATGGATTAGGGGAGGTTCATGACTCAGTTTCCTAAACATGTCAACTTCATCTGTCCCGTCAGTCCTTACTGCCTGTCATGGGATCCTTTTACTATCTTTCAGTCTGGTACCTGTGTATCTCTGCTTCCTTTGGACCCCCTGCTTGTAAAGGCCTGGAACTGCTTGGTTTAGGGAGTTCTCCCTCTTTTCTCTTGGTGCTAGGGCTTGAGCTCAGGACCTCATGCATTCCAGCAGTGTTTTGATGGTGAGGGACCCAGGATGTGTGATTCCTGAGTTCCCACAGAGCCAGAACATCTATTTTGAAGGAGACCTGGCCCACCATGAAGGAGCTGGAGGAGGTGGCCTGGTTACCACCCTGAGCTCGCATCTCTTCCTTCTTTTTTACCCTGGCAGAAATCCGGGGCTCCAAGGAGGCTGCAGCTCAGCCCCTGCCTCTGTATGATACACCCTATGAGCCAGAGGAAGAGGGGGTCACCCCAGAGGGTGAGGCAGCCACTTGGCCCCGGGAGTCCCGCCTGCCTGAAGATGATGAGAGACCCCCAGAGGAGTATGACCAGCCCTGGGAGTGGAAGAAGGAACGGATTTCCAAAGCCTTCGCAGGTGAGTCTTGATGGAAAGTCAGGTCTGTTGAGGCTTCTGAGCAGCCTCCCAGGCTCAGGAAAATGAAAGGAGTGGACCTAGGAACTCAGGGAGGTCCAGGAGTGGGTCTCCAGGGCAGAGGAGTTGAGTTCTGTACCAAAGACAGTGGGGATGTGGGCAGTGTGGATGCACACGCAGGGTCAGGGAGCGGGATATGGAAAGGATGAAGGCATTTTTCTGCATCCCTGTATCTCGAAGGCTGAGAGGCTTGGGCTACTTCCATCTTGTGGGGGCTGGGTATACTTAAAAATAAAGAAATTCCAATACGAAATTATGAAGCTTGTGGCATATGTTAAATAATTTAACAAAAGAAGGCATTTGATACTTGAAACAATGAAAATAGCTGTGAATTTGAGGCCTGTATCTCCAAGTGGTAGGCCCTTCCAGACCAGGGGTATTTGGCCCCAGGGGGATTTCTCAGCTGCTGAAGGAGACTCTGAGAAAGCCCCTGATTGCTGAATGAAGATCAGGTTTCTCCTGTCCTAACCCACATGAACCAGTGTTGGTTCCCAGCCCAAGTCCACTCTGGAAAAGTGCAGGTTGGCAGTCTGAGGTGGGCAGAACAAGAGCTAGGATAGGGAGAGGGCTTTCATTCCTGAATCCTTGAGTGCTTATAATGCCATTAGACTCCATTCTTGTTCCCACGTCCCCTCACCCCACCTTGGACAAGAGGCTCATCCTGGAGCTGGACCCAGCCCTGCACTCTGCCCTCCCCACCCTGACAGCCAGACTGGGCCACCTCAGTTTTCTAATTTGCTTCCCATAAAGCGCGCAACACTGAGAATGGGCCGTTTATCTCCAGAAGTCTCCCTGGAGAATCAATACTGTTTGGGTTGCTTAATGGGAAAATCTATGCCCGTCATTAGGAAACCTCGTTAGCAGTCTGCAGCCAAGGGTGGCGTCACTTTTCTTGGGGTTGGAAGGGGGCGTTAAATTAAAAAAAAAATCTGCCCCCAAATCTAAATGTTCCTGACAATCTGGGGCCAGGTTGTCCCATTCTCACTCCCAAGAATCCCCATGCTGGGGATAAGAAGAGAAGGGGAGGCCAGGCTGGGAAAGCCGGAGGCTGTAGGAGCCGGGTATGGTGCTAGGGAAGCATGGGTGAAAAACCCACATTTTCTTCTTTCCTTGTCCCTTTGCAGTTTGGGGGCTCATGAAAAGTCAAACAAAGGGGACCCATAGGACTGGCAAAGGAAGACTATGTCCTCCTGCTTGTCACTGAAGCTTCCTAGTCTTTAACCAGGCCAGCCTCGTTTGGTCAGTGTTAGTTCTGCCCAGCCCCTGAGTGAGAGTCCTGTTCCCTCCCCAGAAGCTGCCCTTGCCTCTGCTCTCCCCCTTCTCCTTTCTAGGCTGTCCTATATCCTAGCTCTGGGTTTTTGTCTCAACCTCTGCCTCTTTCTGTCTCTGTCTCTGTCACTGTCTGTCTCTCTTTGCCCTTTTGCTACTGGCTCCAGTTGACATAAAGGTCATCAAAGACCTACCTTGGCCTCCACCCGTGGGACAGCTGGACAGCAGCCCCTCCCTGCCTGATGGGGACAGGGACATCTCCGGTCCAGCCTCACCCCACCCTGAGCCCAGCCTGGAGGACAGCAGCGGTGGGTCTTTGGGGGCTTCTGGCCACAGTGACATGTCCTCACCTCTGAGGCCCTGTGGGCTTGGGTTGGAGGAGTTAAGAGGTGGGGCGGGGTGTAGAAAACCCAGGAAGAATTCCTCTTGCCTTTCAGGGAGAAGAGACAAAATGCACATTCCTCCTTCATGGATCTACCCTTCCTAATATGTTCTCAACTGTGCCACAAAACCCACTTTCCTTAGTTGGCTTCTTTGGTTAGAGCTTTGCCTGCCCCTGCAGATACTCCGGAGGCATGGGGGAGGTGCGGAACCCGGTAAAGCAGAGGATCAGATCCTCACATCTGGAAGACTTGAAAGTGCTACAAGGAAAAAGCCTGTGTATGGGGGAAAAAGGCACTGAATTCTTCTTCTATGTTTAGTTTTGCCCAGAATCAGCCCCCAAGATTGTGTCTGGGCATCTGTGTGCACAGACGTGAGCATCTGTTTGAACCTTTGTGTCTGAGAGTTGTAGGTCTTTTGTAAATGCAAGGGCGTGTGTTCCTATGGCTATGTGGCCCTCTGGGGTGGGCTCAGCTGTCAGATTGTCCTGATCTGGGACAGGCAGAGTCACCTCCCTGGGCTTCCCTGAGTGAGGGAGGGGAGCCAGTGGGCAGTGACCTTGGGGCGGGGAGGGCAGGCTGTCTGGCAGCTTTGGGCAGGATTAGCCTGTCAGGATGGCACCAAAGGGAATCGGATAATTGTTCTCAGATCGATAAGTCATTTCTACAGAATGGCTTGGCAGGGTGATTTGGAGAACGGTAATGAACTCTGAGGAGGAGAAAGAAACAATATTATCAGCACTTGAAGCCACCCTGAGGGGGATGGAAGAGGCGAAGGCAGTCAGAGGCCCCTGAGGGAGAAGCTGAGTGGTTTCTGGTGTTGCTTCCCTCCTTCACCTCCCTGTGTGGCACTAGAGGCCAAGCCCCACTCCCACCCACCCAGGATGGGCCCAGGATTATGTCTCTACAACTGTTCAGGACTGCGAGTGTATACCACCCTTCCAGAACGTGCATTTGACCCCTTAGGGGGATAGAGGAAATGGGGTAGTGTGCTGGCTATTTGATAGGGCACTGCCTTTAGGGTCTTCGGAGGCCATGACTCCTATGTTCCCTACAGCCCAGTTTGAAGGATCAGAGAAGAGCTGCCTATCACCTGGCCGGGAGGAGAAGGGGCGGCTACCTCCCCGACTGTCTGCAGGGAACCCCAAGTCAGCCAAGCCTCTAGGTCCAGAGCCCAGCAGCCCCCTGGGGGAGTGGACAGATCCAGCACTGCCTTTGGAAAACCAGGTGTGAGTGTCTGTGTCCAGCTGGGGACTCCCCCTCACCTCTCCTCCCTTCCTGGCACTGGCTTCCCTACAAGGGATACCCAGAATGGGTGGCCCTGGACAGCGAGGGACCCAGCAGGGATGCCCCCCTTCCTCTCTCTCATCCTCAGCTGGTATCACGGGGCCATCAGCCGAACAGACGCCGAGAACCTGCTCCGACTGTGCAAAGAGGCCAGCTACCTGGTACGCAACAGTGAGACCAGCAAGAATGACTTCTCTCTCTCCCTCAAGTGAGTGGGGGAGGCTATAGGTGGGGGTACAGCAGCGGGCAGGAGGGGACTCCAGTATTCTCCCCAAGCCCAGCCAAGCCAAGGAGGTTCCCATCCCCCATGAACAGCTGCTAACTCCATGCCAGGCATCCTAAGATGGCTGCGACTCAGCCCCTGGGGGAGGAAATCAGCAAGCTGCAGCACCAAGTTCAAAAGGCTTCTTTCACTCATAGCTGTGTGGCCTGGGGCCCTCTTAACCTACATAGCCTCAGTTGCCTAATGGTAAACTGGAATATTAATATTTCACCTTATGGGGAAGAATTAAATGAAATAATGTATGGGAAGCACTTAGCATGGTGCTCAATAAATTATCACCATTGTTAATGGAAGCATGGACAAGGAGACAGAGGAGCTATGCCTGAGGGAGTCTGAAGTATAAGATGGGGGGCTGAGTCTTGGGAGGAAGGCAGGACAGTGGACACTCTGGGAAAGTGTATTTTTGGGCAGAGTCCTGGAAAGGGTGGCAGAGGCAGGGCCCTCCCTTCCCCTTACCCCTTGTTCCCTAGGAGCAGATGCACAGCCCAGCCTTAGACTCCCAGGTTCCCTGATTAACAGCCAGCCTTCCTCTTGTCCACCAGGAGTTTTGCCTGATAGAGCTTAGAACTCATATGAGGCAGCCCTCTGGGGCTGGGGTATCCACCTCCCAACTTTACCACCAGACATCTACACCACTTCCTACTGCACACTTTGGGGGCATTAAATATAGGTATATTCCCCTACATCAGGCAAACCTAATCTGTGGAAATATGGGACACTAAACTTGATACATTTAGGGGTGATTATTCAACTTTAGTAAAAGATAGTAGAAAAAGTACGAAACTATGGTTAGGTAACCTGAGTTCTGTTCTTGGGTTTAATAAAATTGTGTGACCTTAGGCAAATCACTTAACCTCTCTGACCTTGTTTTCTCCCTTTGCAGATCTCTTAGAACTCTCTTATATTTCTTCCAGATCTCATATTCTAGGGAGTCTACATTTTACAAAACCAAAGGAGCACTTTGGGAAAATTCATTTGTCAAAATTTTGATTTACATAACTTTAGGTGGTATATTGCTTTTAAAATCATAATTAAAATTCGTGGAGCATACCCATCTTCAAACCAACTACCACCCTGCCACATATATTTCTTTTATACACATAGGTTCAAAGAGGTTTGTGACTTGGACAAGGTCACCAGCTAATATAGTCCCCAGTGGTCATGCCCACTCAGAAGAGAGATCGAGGCAGGAGAACCACCTGAGCCCCAGAGTTTGAGGCCAGCCTGAGCAACATAGCAAGACCTTGTCACAAAATAAAAATAAATAAAGTTCCCAAATTGGGATTTGAACCCAGCTCTATCTGACTCAGGAACACACCTCTCATCAGTTGCTGGATGCCTGTAGTCTGGTACTGTCCGTGCAAGGACAGACACAGGGTCTGGCTCCCTGGAGTGGAGCTAAGGAGTAGACCTGAGGGGTGGGGGCTGCCTGAGCCTGGGAAGTAAAAAGACAGGCTGGCCTGGACCCCCACTCCAACCCCGTGGTCCAGCCTTGTCTGTCTGCCAGAGCCTCTTTTGCATATAAATGGCTTCTCTGAAATACAATTATGGTTTCTCTTCTCTCACTAATGGAAGGGCTTTCACTGGTAATTAAACAGCTTCCTCAAAAAGCCTTGCTGGCGTGGCCCTGGGGCTCATGGGTTCCCACCCCCACCCCCACCCCCACCCAGGAGCGTCTGGCAAGGGCCTTGCTATTGTTCTAATGGACCCTTAGGACTTGTCCTGGTAGGGTGAAAAGCATAGCCACCCCTCTCCCTGTGAGGTAAGTTGGTTATGAAGATGGAGCTGGGATCCCTGGCCACTTATTGCCCTTCTTGGCAAATCTGTCCCAAAAGGAGAAAATATAATGTGCAGTTTGTGGGAGAAGCCCCCTAGTGGACTGGGAGAGGGGTTATTCCCAAACTGGGAGAAGTGGACTTTGGCATGGGCGGGGGCGCACAGGAGAGGGTGACTGCCCCCTGTGTCCCGTCTCCTGTGCTCCCAGGGACTGTACATTAGCCTCAGGTCCTTGGCTCATTCTCTTCAGGGCCTGTGTGGTCATTGTCAGCCCCACACTTTATCTCAGTTCTACAGATGACCCCACACCCTGACACACACCCTGGGGCCCCCAGCCTTCTCCCCGCAGGCTGCTAGGCCTCTAAGGCTTTGGGTACTATGCCCAGGTGGGAGGCAAAGATGGAGCTAGGGGCCCATTTCCCCCCTCCCTTTCCTCTCTTCAGTCTCCCCACTCTGATTTTTCACTGGTGAGCCTTGTGAAAAGGGTCCAGGCAGAGCCTTCTTCACACCCAAGACAAGGAGGCAAGTGATAAGGTTTTTCAGCCCTCACATCTCAAGAGTGGGGGCCTCAGAATGGAAGTTCCCCCCTCACTGGTCCTGCTTCCTCCACTGGCTTATTATCCTGTCCTTTTCCCCAGGTAAGCTCTGGGCAGGCAGCAGCAGCCACTTCAAGCTTCAGGGCTCCCCCAGACATTCCATTGCCTGTGGGTGAGTTTCAGACCTAAGGCCCAGCAGACCAAGGCTGTGGAAGTCTGGACAAACATTTTTGCTGGGCATCTTACCTCCATGCCCTCTCTGAGACTCAGGATGCCTGAACATTTGGAGCTTGCCAGAGCTCTGCACGGTGGCATCCCTGTCTGCAGGGCAGGGCCAGCACTAATGTTGATTTCCAGGGTGGTGTGTGGAGATAGTAGAGGCAGCAGAGCCCCTCCTCTCTAAGAAAGGGAACAGAGCTGCAGCCTCCAAGTGATGTCATTCCAGGCCCAAGGGCTGGATGGATGAGCTGAGGGCTTGGCCCAAGGCCCAGATAGCAAGAGGGTGAAGGGATGTCTGTTGTCAGGAGGAGGCAGCTGAGCATTCCCAGATTTGGGGGGCACTTCCAGATCAGCTTGCTCCCTCACCCAGTCTTTGCAAGAGAGAGCCCCAACCAAGATTGGGTGGTCAAATATGTCCACCCACCCTCCTGCCAAGGGCATCTGTGGCTTCCCATGAGTCATCAGGAGCCCTCACAGGTGTCCTGCCATATAGCTCAAGAAGGATAAGGTTAAATTATCCCTGGCCACATGGGCTGAAAGGCATTGATTCCAGGGCTAGCGGTGCCTGGTCACTCCTCTTGCCGTCTGCACATACCCTGTACACTTATTGTATATGCTTTGTTGGCACAATCCAATGCTGATGATCCTGCTTACCACGACAGCAAGAAATTCCCTGCATCCCTGCTTTCTACACTGACCACCATCCCTAGTCCTCTCTCACCCTCAGCTGGCATGCTGTGGGAGTGGGAAGGGTTACTGAATGGGCTGGGTGGGGAACTGAGGAGAGTCCCCACTCACAGGGTGTCTTCCTCTTCCCAGGAGCAGTCAGGGCTTCATGCACATGAAGCTGTCCCGGACCAAGGAACACAAATATGTGCTGGGCCAGAACAGCCCGCCCTTCAGCAGCGTCCCTGAAATCGTGCACCACTATGCCAGCCGCAAGCTGCCCATTAAGGGGGCTGAACACATGTCCCTGCTCTACCCAGTGGCCATCCGGACTCTGTAGATGTGAGGCCAGAGCACCTAGATATATCTGGACCCAGCCTGTCACCTGACTGAATGCTGTGGCTCTTCCCAGGGACATGATCTCACACATCTTTTTCCCCCTTGTCCTGGGATCTAGTAGATGCTGAAGATTCCCTTAATTTATTCCAAAGCGGAAAGGCTACTGGGCCTTTGAGTAAGGGGTTGTCTGGAGATGGAGAGAGAGGATAACCCCTGGAGGAAAGGGGCTCCTGAGCTGCTAGCCCCCTGCGGGAGTTTAAGATTGGCGGCTCTGACCCCTTTCCAACCCTTGGGAAGAGGTGGCCACCCCCCTCACTACCACCCTCTCGCTACTGGGTCAGTGTGGGCTGAAACAGGACGCGGGGACACCAGGCCTACCTCTCCGCCTCCATCCCCTCCACCCCAAGCCATCCGAGAGCTCCGCCCCGAATCTGGTGTGGGACTTGGGGAAGGCAGACCACTGGCTGGGAGAAGGCTATGCGGGGTGGTGAGATGGGGGAAGGGCTAGGGCCGTAGGGAACTTGTGCAGTCCCCGAGCCGCCCCGATCCCAGCCAGAGGCAATAAATAAACCCGATCCCGCCAGGCACCGTAGCGTCCGCGCCTGCAGCGCCGCCCCCGGGTTGACGAGGAGGGACGGGGAAGAGAGCACCGATTCTGTTTATAAATCAGCTCTGGAGCCAACGCAGGCCGGCTGTGAAAAGCACTTTCGAAGCATCAAGTTCCTTCCTTTGACGAGATGTCAAAACATTCCCCGCCGCCCCCTCCAGGGCTGGGGCACCCGGGCCCGCTGGCCACGCCGCGCCCCTCCTCGCCGTAGTGCCGAACGCAGCTCCCCAAGAGCGTGTCCAATTTCCTGCCAACAGCCATTTGTCTGGGAGGAGGGGAGACGCGGAGAGACAAAGAGGCAGCGCGCCAGGCGGGAGGGAGCGGGGCGGCCCTGACACGAGGAAGACGCGCGCCCGTGGAGGCGGGAAGGCGGCTGGGCGACGGCGGGGGGACTGTCTCGCATTCTTTCCGCCCTAAGCTGGAGCTGGCCGCGCCCCCCGAAGCCCCTGACTGATAGATCGGTGCCCGGCAGCCTGCCTCGGCGGAATAGCCCTGCCCCGGCTTCCGTCGCGGGGTTGGCCGTGGGCGCCCCCGGGTGGTCGCGTCTCACAACCACGAGTCCCGGGCGGATCCCAGCGGCTCTGGGGACGCCCCTGCCGCCGCGGGCAACGGAATTCTGCCGACGCCCATTGGTCAAGACCCTAGGAAAACCCACTGGGCAGCACTGCAGAGCAGAGCTGCAGGCCCAACGCCGCAGACCCGCCACGACGTGCAAAGGCCAGCTGAACAGAAGGTCTCCTGCCGGGCTGCACAAACACCTTAAGAAAACGGCTTCCTGGGAGGGCAGTTTGAGAGCCTGTTCCACAACCCAAACGTGCAACTCCCAAGTGTGGTGTGAATCACAGGACTTGGGAGTTTCTAATTCTTTAAATCTAACAAACGCAGGAACTGTGTGGAGACAAAAAGAATCACTTGAAATTGGGCTTTGTTTCAGAAATTCTCTCATAAAAGGCAGCCCTATCTTGAAGTAGATTGGAGAGCAAGTCATTTTGCATTGAGAGCATAGTTCTAAAGAGTTCATCAGACTCCCAGCTGTCCTCTTGCTGCATGGAAGAGGTGTAGGCCATAGGTGCCCAACTCCCCCATTGCTCAGGGAGGGGCAGGAAAGTTCTAGAGCAAGCCAGGCCAACTCTGGCTCCTTATAGGATCAGGCTGTGACCCATTCCCATCCCCTCTGCCCAGCCCACCTCCTCCAGAAACCCCACGACCTTTCTCTGCTCCTCCTGACATCAGCCACACTGAGAACCCTCCATCAGGAAGGGCACCCTGGGCTGAGATAGGGGTCCCTAGCCAGTACTTGGCCTTAGGTGGGTTCCTTTATTTAGTGGATACTGGCAAGCTCAGAAAGATGTTTTTCCCAGCCTGGTGAGCCAGCTGGGTGAGTATTTCCTTCTGCCCATGCCTCACCCTATCCTGGGGCAAATAAAGAAGTCCTGAAGGTGGAAAGGTGATTTATTTGTAAAAGAGACTACTGGAGCTATGAGAAGGGAGCTGAGGAGCACTGCATACATAAGTATTAGGCCTGGGTACATGTTTAATAACTTGGGAGAAAGGATCAGTTGTGCTGTTAGACTGGGGTGCTGAGGGAAGGTCTCTGTAAATTGCTTGCTATGGGTCCAGCCTCTACCGGCTCCAAGGCATTTGCCAGCCCTTTTGAAAGTGGGAAGGGTTCAAAGATGCCAGCATCTGTGCCCCCACTTCATCCTTAGGTTCAGAGGACCTCCATACACACATATGCTCGCTTGCTCTCGCTCTCTCACACACACACACACACATATGCTCACACTGTGCGCACACGCATGCATGCACATACATACTGTTTTCTGAGCTCCCCACCCCCCTTAGCCTGGAAGAAGAGGCTTCACTTTGCCTCAAACCAATAGCTCCCCTACTTCCCAACCTCTAATTCCTAGACAGTGTCTGCTTCTCCAGACTGAGACACCTTCTGGACCTAGGGAAACAGCACACATGATGATGACTGAGCCACCTTCTGGGAAGTCAGAACGGGGAGAGGACTGAAGCATCCAGAAGCAAGACAGAGGTGAGGTATGGACCCAAACCTCTGCTCTTTTGGGCAGTGGGCAGAACCCCACGGGAGGGAATCTTAGAAGTTCTCATAATGGTGGGAGAAATGAGTCCGGTCCTGCCTGTTGATGATCTGACAGGCCTTTTCCACATTCTTGGTCATGCCAGGTGGGCCACAGCTAAATACCCCGATCTTCCGAACCTGTTTCAGGAGGGAGAGGTGAAGACTGCTACATTGTTCAGAAAAAAGCCAACTCAGTACTCACAAGGAGGGCCAGCTCAGGGTTCAGAGGGAGTGCTAGGTTCATGTTCATTGTGCCAGCTAGTTCCCTGTTCATGTTAAATATCAGCAGGAGCCCATCCGTTGTTTCTGATGAAGGTTTGTTTTGTACCATGTATGGTGAAGGCTGGCTCAGTGTTTGTAAATCTAGCTTGATTTTGGTAAATGCTAGAACAGTGTTTCTAAGAAGGGCTGGGTTTTAAAATGTCTTAACTTGAGGGGCAGCTCAGTGTCTCATTGAGGATAGCCCAGTATTTATGAGAGTGGTGGCTAACCCAGTGTTCACGGTGAAGATCCGCTGAGTTTCTAAGATGAGAGCTGGCTCATTATTAATGGTGAGAGTATCCTTGAGGTTATGCCAAAAACTAGCTTGATTGTTGAGTTCTTCCTTGGGATAATGATTCATGGCTTCAGAGTTAGTAAGTCCCTGTTGCCAGCATCCTCCCTTAGCACCTCAGGGTAACCAACACACACAACACACCTGTCCTTTTCCATTCCATTACCCCATCAGTCTCCCAGAAGATGGATTCTCATCAATAGTCAATTCTCTCCATGGAGAAGGAGGGGCTTGGGAGCTCTGCCCAAATCCCAGATCATAAAGGTGGATATGAGGTGGACTGACCTGAGGGTGGACCTCCTGCAGGGAGTTGAAGAAGGGCTCAAACGGAGGGCGGCCAAAGTGGGTGACAGAGCGCAGGCCCGTGAACAGACTCCGGTTCAGCACCTTCTGGAAGTGCCGCTCACAGATGTACTGGGGAAGCAGGGGTGGACAAAGGTCATAGCCAGGCACACTAGGGTCAACTCCTAGCCCAAATGGTGGCCCACCTATCCTGCCTGGCTGGCCCTGACCTTACCAACATGGTGGTCCTGAGGTCAAACTTCTCAGCCAGCTGGGTGATGTAGATGTGCACAGACACCAGGTCCTGGCGGTCGTTCTCCTCCACCTCCCTGATGATGTCAGCCAACCACTCGAACTGCCGCTGGGTCCGTGTCACCCAGATGAAGTAAATCTAGGGGCACAAGCTGGAGCTCAGGACCAGCTCACCTTAGGCTCCCTATATCTCAGGGGTCTCTTCACAGACAACAACTCTGCTGGCCTCAATCAGCTTATTATGCTTTAGAGGTGGAGTTTCCCCAAGGGATGGAGACGTACCAGTGAGAGGTAGCCTGCAGCCAGGCAAAAGGATGTTCTGTAATTGAGAGCTGAAGGTCTGTTAGGTGAGAAGCAGCAGTCTCAAGCAGAGCCTTTCCTACCACTCCCTCTAGTGAGCCCTGCACAGGCCAGTAGCTGCTCAATAGGAGTTTCCCAGAGTGGAAGCTTCCAGCTGAGGGTGATTTCACAGAGACCAGTTGGGGGAGCCCACTCCAGCTTCTGAACATGAGAAGCTGGACTAAGAAGTAAGGGTTAAGGAGCAGAGGCAGAGCTGACAATGAGGAGAGAGGAAGGGAGCTGTCACTCTCTGAGTGCTGACAGCATGTGGGCTGGGCCTCTGCCCTCTGCATTCCCGCACCCCTGACTCACCTACCAGGCCAAGAGAGACAAGCAGGAGCCTGCCACTGAGTACAAGCTGGAGTGAAGAAGCCCTGTGTAGAGGGGGCCTTAGGGCTTGGGCTGTGTTCCTGGGGCCAACCCCTTCTACCAGCTCTGCCTTGCCACTCCCCCTCCTCTTTCTTTTGAGAGCTGAGTCAGTTTCACTTAAGTGCTACCCCAAGCGTGTCCTTCCCTCTCCCAGTCAACAATACTCCAAAGGCTGGCCTCCTCTGTAAGAGGGAATAGATTTTTTTTAACCCCCTCAAGTTCTTCCTGGAGAAACTCCCAGAAGCAAATCATATGTGGTGCGCCCCTTAACTGAGAGAAGGAGCGTGTGGAAATCAAGCAGGAACCTGCAAGCACCAGCAAACCAATTCTGTACTTCAGGGTCTGGGGATAGCCTGACACCTCTCCACCTACCATCCACCTCAGGGTTTCAGGCCAATTTGTCTTTGCCTGACTCAGGGGTTTGGGGGGCCAAGAACAGAGGCAGAAGAGAGAGGTACAGATGAGCACAGTCATGACTGTGGAAAGGGGCACTCACCTTCTTACAGAACACTTGGCAGCTGACTGATGACTTGAAGACTAGGTCTTTGAGAATGGAGGCAAAGGGGGTGACCCCAATGCCTCCTCCCACCAGCACTGACACCTCAAATTTATGCCACTCCTGATGACCCTCTCCAAATGGTCCATCCAGGTACAACTGTAGTGAGGACAGTAGGTTCAAAGCCATAATTTTAAAGCCAGAAATGGCAGGCAGGGAAAAGCAGAGTGTATGGAGTGAGGGAGAAGGCGGAGGTTGTGGCACTATTTGGGGGAAAGGAGGAACACAGTGGGGAGTTTGATGCTTAAGGATCTAAGGGGATATGGGAACATGTGGCATATCTGGGTCTGAGCACCTTTGGGTATTTGGCACAGCAGTCACCGGTTGGGGGTGAGTAGATCTCCCTGAGGCGAGTGGTCCAGGGCCCTGCCACCCGGATGTGCAGGCTGAGCGTGTCCTCATGGGGTGCAGAGGTCAGTGTGAAGGGGTGATACTCAGTGGTCCCCAGAGCCAGGCAGGCGATCCGCACCCACTGCCCTGACTTGTACTCAAAGCCCTGGGGCCGCTGGAATCGCAGGTGGGTCACTCCTGGGGAAGGGCAGGCAGTAGGTGGGAGGCTGCTACCCTGAGCCCATCAACAATGTGGCCTCCACAGAGTTCCCCCAACCACAGCCTCAGCTCTGCTTTTGAAATATGACAAGGGAGGCCTCCCCGCATTAGAAGGTCACCCAGCAAAGGAGGGGGACTGTTATCAACAGAGCAAGGGCCAGCCTGGCCTGGGTTCCTCCACTATGTGATGAAAGGCTCAGCTCAGGTCGTCTGGCAGAGGGCATTTCTCACCAGATTCTTCCTACAACCACTCTAGTCCCTTGCCTCCTCCACTAGGCCAGGCCAGGCACCTGTGTAGTTCAGGCTGTATCCCTGCCCTGTTGGCTGCCTCAGTGCCACCAGCCTGGTCCCATGACAACTCCCAGGTTAGTACCTGAAGGCAGCAGTTCCGCCTTCACCACGCTGATCTCCACCTTCTTCCGGCTCAGGCTCACCAGCTTGTCCCCCACATAGATAAGTGCTGGGACCAGGAAGAAGATGTGGAAACGGGGCAGCTGGATAAGAGCAAAGCTGCCATGGATGATGAGCTGGATAGATCAAAGAGCACAGCTCAGACCTAGCAACCTCCACAATAGGTTACAGGGCCAGCTTAGGCCTTAGACCCCACATCCCTCCCCACTGATACATCCAATCCCCACCTCACCATGTACCACACTTCTAATTCCTAAAAATAACCACTCCCAACTCCATCCTCCAAAGCATCTACTTTCCCAGTCCCTGCCACCACCCTAGACCAAACCACATCAGCTCCCACCTAGAATCACACAGTAGACTCCTGACTGGTTTCACCCCACTTTAAGCCACACTATTGAAGGCAGTCAGTGTGGCTTTTGGAAATGTGTTTTATCATGGCCCCTCTCAGCTTAGAAAGCTTCGGTGAACTTCCTTTACACTTAGAGGCCTTGCAAGGTTCTATGTCTGCCTGCAGTCAGTTCCACCTCCCTGTTCCTTCCCTAGGTCCTCTCATTTGCATCTCCCTGTTCACTCCCTGAGAGCGTTTGTCATCATCCACAATCAGTTTTTGTCCATTCGTTTGCAGGTTTAGTGTTGTTTTCCCCACTGGACTGAAGGCGTAGAGATGTTTGCCAGTATACTACTCTCAGCTCCTAGAAGTTTCTGCCTGGCGTATGACAAGCTCTCAATAACTATTGGGGAAAAGAGTTTAGTACTAGAGATTGAACTCAATGGGAGTTTTACCACTGAGCCACATTCCCAGTCTTTTTTATTTTTTATTTTGAGAGAGGGTCTCACTAAGTTGTTGAGGGTTTCACTAAGTTGCCCAGGCTGACCTCAAACTTGAGATTCTCCTACCCTTTCTTCCTGAGCAGTTGGGATTACAAGCATACACCATCATGCCTGGTTACCCTCTCCCTTTTGGAGGCTAAGAACATCTAACTAGTTCTCCACTTTCCACGAAATGATTAGCAGTTATTATCCAGCTCTGGTCGTTTCCCTAGAAAATTTGTCTAAATTGGTCAGATACTCCTTGTCCTCATTCTTCCCACACACTTGCTCCTGAATCTGGCTGGGGCAGTCTGGTTCCACCTCCAATGTCTAAGACCTGCTCACTGAGGGCTCACAGGCCCTACAAATGGCCAAACCCCAAGGTCTCCTTTCTGACCATGTCTGCTCCCACTCTTGGCAGCCTGTAGTACTAATGTCCTCCACACCTCCCTGCTCCTCCCCTCTACCCCCCATCACCTCTGAAACAATGCTCCACTGGTTGTCCCTCTGCCTCTCAGGACACACACTTTTCAGCTCCTCCACTGGCTCCATTCCTTCTGCCACCCCAGTCATGGGTGTTTTCCACACTTGGTTCTCTTTCTGTGTGCTACCATGTGGTCTGACCTCTTAGCTGAGCTACAGGCCCTCAGCTTCAGCTGCAGTCCCCCTCACACCACCAGGTCCTGCTAACACCTAATGCTCTATAATCATCCACAGCCAGGCCTATCTCCTCTGCCCCTGAATGCCCTTTCACCCTTCCCACCCCCACACCTTCCTTCTACCTGAGTTGCTCTTGAGTTTCCACTCAGCCCTGTCACCGTTTAGATTATCTCGCCTAAAGCCTTGGCCCAAGTCCTATCTTCTCCCACAAGTCTTCCCTAACCAGTTTAGTCCAAGTGAAATGCTCCTCCATGAGTTCCTATACCTAAGTGTTGGGAACATTTGGCTCAGCAATTAATCCCATGTGTATTCATTCTGATCATTTCAAGTGTGTGACACTTTCCTCTGCAGCAAATCCTAAATTCTTAAGGGTAGGGGCTAGAGTTTCCTCTTCTGCTGGGTCTCACACAGACAGGTCTGTTCAACCGAACTCTGGTCTCTCACTCAGGAATCTCTTCCCCCAGCTGAGTGTTCCCAAATTCTTGAACCTTTCCCCAGACGACTAATTTAACCCCCTCTGCGCTCTTTGAATTGGCTCTGTTTTCTCCAAGTTCCTCTTTCACTGTGGAACACACACCCAGCCCCAAGGCTCCAAAGCATCCAACCAGGCTGAGTACAATGGTGACCTCATAGTGCTCTGTTTATACACCCCATTTTGTATTGGCTTTACTTTTAAGCCACAAAGATGCTTGCAGACTCCTGGTCGGCTGAGGGGACTGGTTGATGGAGTGGCTCCACTCTGACATGCTAGCCACACCCTCTTTAACCCAGATCAGGAGTCCAGACACCCTTCCTCACAGTCTACACTACACTGGGGTTCTTTACTTATCATTTCCCTGCCTGCCTAAAGTCAAGTGGCCAAACCTGCAGTAAGTGGAAAGCAAGAGGGTGCTTTGCCCCAACCTCCCCCTAGTGAGAGCCTCTCAAGCTGCCTGGAGACTCCCCAGCAGAGGGGCTGCGCCGTTCTGAGCACCTGACTTTCCTGCTGGCAGAAATGGTGGTTCTGAGCTGCAACAATGCTCACAACCCAGGAATAAATCAGAAAGTGGTCTTGGTCTTAGGGAGCCAGGCTAGTCACTCTTCTGGGTCCCCACACTACTTCAAAGAAGCTGCTTTGTCACCAGGAACAAGAACATTATCTCCACCCCTAAGAAGCACTATTCCAGGATTCTAGGACTCCACTCATCACTGGGAAGGTGGGATAGAAGAATAAATTCACTACAGCTTCCAAAGAAGGGAGAGATTTCTTTGGAAACAAACATCATCAGTTCTAGGAAATACCCTAATCCAAGGTTGGGTAGTTACCTCAGAAATAAGAAATGCTGAGCCACAGGCAAGATAGAAACAGACCCCCCTCCCAGCTATCAGTGAGGACAAAACTGCGCCTGGGAGGAGGCCTGGCAGACAACAGCAGCCAGCCTGACCTAGGCAATAGTGCACTCTCTTTGTCTCAGAACAAAGGAGACCCCTGTGTTCGGGTCTGCCTAGAGATAAAGAGGGTAGTCATAGGGGTTCTGGCCCCTTGAATGCTGTCAGCCAAATCATCAACTGGCAGGGACAGCCGGGGTCTTGAGACTTGGTTTAACTTCTCAGTGAAGCCCTAAAGGTGCCCTTTGGGGAACTGCCTGTGTCCTTGAAAAAGGTAGGCAAGCAGAGCCACAACAAAGGACCCAGGCCAGAGTCAGCTCAAGAACTAACCAGGTGAAGCAGTCAGTGACAAACCCAGGGAAGGGTGAAGGGAACAGGAGGAGGGAGGGAATGTGAAGGAAGTGAGATAGGGAAACTAGAAGAAAGGACTGGTGGTGTTTTAAGAATCTGTCTTATCAGCACTCCAACTGAAGGCATTTTGAGGAAGCTTTACAGGGGGCAATTGGCTGTATGGTATGACTAATGTGCCCCCAAACCAGACCAAAACAAAAGTGGCAGGACTCATTTAAACTTCACCAAAATGCTGAAGTTCCCTACAGTGCAGCCAGTCCGCCCAGGAGACCAAACCAGTCACCCAAAGGCAGGGAAGACTGTCAGGGCAGAAGTGATGTGGGAGGTGACTACAAAGAATGTAGATTAGCCTGGCAGGGCTGCTACTGAAAAATCCATGCCAGGGAGATCTTCCAAGACTGCATATTAGGGTCAGCCTACTGGGAAGCCCCATGCACATACCTTTGAAGAGGTATGTGCAGAAGTGAAGAGGATGCTGGAAATAGGTGGAGAATGAATGTCCCAGCCCTCACTGCCTCCCTGGGACCATCCTGCCCATACCCTGCTGGACCAGCTCACAGACAAAAGCTCTCACCAGGATGTAGAATAGGACGTAGAGGTGGTGGGTCAGCCAGAAGCCCCGGAAGCTGTGGCGGCGGAAGTGGTGGGAGGCGAAGACATACATAATGGCCAGGACCAGGAGCAACATGACCCCTGTGAGGCCTACAAAGTAAACAGGAGTGTGAAGAGCAGAGATGTTCCAAGGCATCCAGGATCATGGTCCCCTCTATTTCATCACTCCAAGTAGGGTGGGAAAGCCCCAGTATCCTCCCGTTCCTCTCCATCCACACCACTGATCACAGGAATTTTTCCTTCTGACAGATGCTATTTATCCTCCATAACCCTTGTCACCATAGCCATTTTCCACCTGTGTCATAACTTCTTTTAATATCTATCACTTTTCTAACTCTCGGGTCCACAAGAGGGTCTGTCTGGGCTAGACTAGTTCATCACTGAATCTAGTGCTTACTACAGGGCCAGCCACACCATAGGCCTTGCATAAATGTGTGCTGAATGAAAGGATCCACAGGCGTCTACTCTGAGCTCTCTGAGACAGCGGAAATTTTAGGCCCTGCCCTCTTGAAGTTAAGGCTTATTCCTCATCCCTACACCATTTCACGTGGCTGCCACAGCATGCAGCATGAGCACTGGCACCATTTGTGTGTGAATGGCATTACACTGTCCTTGCTCATCATCAGGGCCCCTGGGTTTAGCCCCAGGTTGGTAGAAAGCCTCTTTTTTCATGGAGGATACTGGCCAGGCCAGTGGTACATAGGAGGATAGTGATGGAGCCAGGGTGGGAGTGGGAGAACAGAGAATGGTCCCTCAGGTGATCAAGAGAGAGAGGCAGAAATTAGGAAGATTAGAGTCCTACAGTATAGAAGAGCAAAGGTTAAGAAGGGATCTAACCAAAGCCTGTAAAGTCCTGATTGGAGAAGAAAGCATAAACACAGCCTTGCCCACCAAATCCCAGGTTGCAGGAATTAGCCAGTACCCTCTGAAGTTCAAAGCACAGCATTTTAGGATTTAAAAAAAAATCCATTCCATGTTTCACAGAGCAGAGCCAGGATAAAAAATGTGTTAACCCAAGGAGTGAATAGGTTGAAAACATAAATAGTTTCAAGAAGAGTTTGAATAGATTCACTGCTAATAGCTCTAAAATGAGTGATTATAGGGAGTTAGGAACATGGGCCCTAAACAGCCCTTGTGAAGACTTTCTACAAGGAGGGGTAGGCTTCTGTCTGGCTTGACAGAGTCCTGTTCCTCCCGCACGCATCTGGGGCACAGCATTCCTCAAAGCTGCTGTCACGGTAGGTGTGTGTGTTGGAGGGAGGGATCATTCCCATTTCACTGAGAACTAGTCCATAGAAGGGGACTAGTTAGCTCTTACTAAGGGAGGAACTAGTCCCAGGTAGGGGAGGATTGGAATGCACAGTCATCTAAGTCTCCCTATTGCCCAAGAGTGTCCTCAGGGCCAGAGAGCAGAGCCTGGCTCACCTGGGGAACTGAATGAGGCTGGCTGCCCTGTGGTAGATGGAACCAAGAGTCTGCACCTTAGAATCAAGCCTGGAAATTCCCAGAGCAGGGAGGGATCTCACCTGGTACGGTCTGGAAGAACCACCAGTAGTACTTCTGGGGGAACTCAGACCTGTGTGGAAGGGACAGCAAGAAAGAACCCTGAGAGGAGTTCTTTGGGACATCCAGAAGAGGCTGTTCAGAGGAAGCACCCAACCCCACCACCAGTCTATCCTCCTGCCGCCATGGGATCCAGGCTGGTCATTGGCTATCCTGGAATCTGGAAAGGGACTCTCTCCTCTGAGCCAGGAGGATTTGTTTCTTTTCACCTGCAAGGACAATCCCCAACACACACACACATATACACACACACACACTCTCAGGCTCACTCACCCATCATCATGGAAGAGGCCAGGAAAGAGGCAGGAGAGGACACTGAGTGGACTGATGGAGAAGAGGTACACATTCACCACGTGGCCTGCACTGTGCAGGACTAAAATAGACCAGACAAGGGTGGTGAGCCCAGGGTTAGTCCAGACGGGGTACTCACACATTAAACCCAAGACGGAAAACCCCACCAGAACAGGGGCGCTAGAAAGCCCCTTAGGGGTCTGTCTGACCTATGATCAACCTCATGGTCCTCCCCCAGATTCAAATGAATGAGGCCAAAATTATACCCTTAGAACTTCATTCCTTTGGTTTCTCTTTCAGAGTTAAGTTTTGAAACATAAAAACTGGGAGAGATACATTGTGCACACTCATTCTGGAGTGGCAGTAGCTTTTCAGCTGGGGCCTGCCGAGTGCTCTCAATAGTGTGGGAAGAGGCACTCAGGGCAGTGCAGGGCTCCTGGGATTCCCTCACACCACAGTGGGGACAACTCCATCCCTACGGAGTATATTCAAGATTTACATGAGTTAAGAGCAGGTGGAGGGGAGGGGTCTTGAAGAGCAGGGGAAGCCAGCTGGGGGTGGGAGGGCTGGAGAGAATCCCCGGAACACCCTGGCCCTGCCTGTGAGGACAATGGTAGTGGAAGCAATGAGGCGATGGAAGTCCACGGCGGCGTCGAAGGGTATGTAGCGGTTGAGGAAGGTCTCCCGCAGGAAAGTGATGAGATTGCGGCACATGGTGAGCAGGATGTACGAGTACATGAAGGAGATGCTGGCCGCTGTGCCCCGCGACAGGATGATGCCCACACGGGTGGTGTCGGTGATACCCATGTGGTGTGCTGCAAAGGCGTAGTCTGCGGGGCGGGAAGAGTGCAGAGGACAGAAAGCTGGTTTGGGAGGTCATCAACCACAGGCCCTCGTCGACTGCCACTCACCGCGGCCGCCCAGCCCTGTCTCTGGTTACCATCGCTCAAGACAGGCCCCGCCCCCACAGCTGTCACTTATCGCAAGCCCCGCCTCAGGGGCTGTCCGTCACTCACAACAGGCCCTTCTGCAGGGCGATCGTTTATCACGAGCCCAATTTCCCAGGCTTGCCATAAATGACATCACTCACAGTAGGCCCTCTCCAAGAAAAGCGCCCCGGCGATGGCGTAGAACACGGCCACGCAGCCGATGTGGCGCCTGTAGTTCTCGATGAAGCGCTTGAACTGCTGCACTGTCTGGTGGCGACGGCTGCTTTCAAATTTCTCTCGGTGAGCCTCGGTGAACAGCAAGGGCTGGAACGACGTTACTCTGGAAGACAGGCACCCTTAGTCCTCGGATCCCATCCGACTGAATGCTAGTGGAGCCTCACTGCCACGAGGGGAGTCGCCAGGCAGCGAGGGACAGCTGTACCCCCTCCCACTTCTGACACAGGGGTGTCCAGTGACTCACACAGAAGCAGGCTTCAGACCCCAAGTTTCTACCACACTCTGTAAATGAGCTGTCAGTGGGGGGCTGAGTCCCTAGTGGTCATTTCATCTACCCCAGTATCCACTCACTCTCAGTCCCTTCCCCTCCTGGAGTAGCTCTAACTCCAACCGATTCCCCCCAGTCAAGGAACACTTCCTCCATGAAGGCTTCTCTGACCTCCCAGGTAGAAATGAGATCTTCCTTGACCTCTGCAGCCCCTTGCTCTTATCACCACTACACCATTCAGCAGACATTGTAATTATCAGTATGCCAGACTATCTCATCAGACTGCAACATTTTTGGACGGGGACTATTTATCTGCTTGCACCCATAGCATTGAGCACAGTGCCTGTCACCAAGTAACAGATGTTGTATGTATGTATCTAATGCATGTTGAAAGGATGGATGGGGGGCTGGAGTGTTGGCTCGGCATTTAAGGGCACTTGCCCCACATGCGCCAGTACATGGGTTCAAACCCCAGCACCACATACACAATGATGTTGGGGAGCAACGAAAGCCACATGAAAAACTAAATAAAAATGGTTTCTCTCTTTCTCTCTCTCTCTCTCTCACTGTCCCCTTTCTTAAAAGAAAGAAAGAAGAAAGAAAGAAAGAAAGAAAGAAAGAAAGAAAGAAAGAGAAAGAGCTGCCTGGGCTTAAGAGGAGCAGCAGGCATACTTCTTGCCAAATCTTCGTCGAATCTCCTGGGGAGGGTCTGTGTCCATGGTGCACTGCAGTCTCTGTGATGTCAACTCAGTCTCCATGTTGTTTCGGGAACAGTGAGCACTCATTCTGGGAGAGGGACTAGGAGGGAATGGAAAGTAAAAAGACCTTGGCCACCAGAATCACTTGGTTCTCTGAAGCCCCAGACCTGCCTCCAAAACCACTTTGTCCAGGAAGGATCGGAGCTCAGGGCACAAGGGGATTCCCACAGAGATCCAGAGAGAAATTAGATCCTAGGGGTCCCAGCTGAGGGCTCTGCATATACCTGTGATCTCCACTAGGGGGTCTGACCCAGACAGTGAGTTCGTGCTGATATCAGCAAGCTCTCTGCTTGCCCTGGTGCAGGACTGTGTCCACCTAGTGTAAGAGTTTTTTTCTAGTTTGTATGAAGGTGCTACATGAAACAGTGGTGACTCCAATCCTAACCATTCTGGGGAGAGAAATGGCAACTCTCTGATCTTTCCCTTCAACATTCCCAGATGGAGGCTCACCAGATCTTCTCTTGGCTGATGTAGGAGGCTCGTCGGCAGAGGTCCTTGATAACTTCAGGCACCTCCACCCCTGCAAAGTAGAAGCAGGCTAGGGAGCAGCTCAGAACCCATTGCCCAGGAGGGCCTGGCTCAATGCATAGCAACCCCACCTTCCCACATTCAGACACTATAGAGGGTTCCTGTCCAGTGGAGGCCCTGGCTCCAGTGCCTCAGACTCAGGACATGTCCCCAGTGGGAGCTGCACCAAGTCATAGGTGGGCAGGAAGAAGTAAAGCCCAAAACCAAGTTGGCCAAACAGGTTCCCCTGAGAATAGGTCAGAATGGGTCACCTTCAGTCCCACTCCTGGGACTGGTGTCATATATGGGGGTAGAGTTCAGGAACTGTACATAATCTGCCTGCTAAAACCATTCTGCCACAAAAATTCTACTTACAGCCCTCCTGCTTAAAATCTCCCAAGAGTTGAATACAGAATAGAATCTAGGTGATAGGTGTATGGGAGCTTATCTAAAATTCTACTATTCTGTTTGAAAATCTTCATAATAAAATAGTGGGGGAAACCCCCTTCCAGGGGCTGCCCCCTTGCAATCTAGGCTGAGCACAGAGGGTGGAGCAGGACTGAGTTGCAAATCAGGTTTTTAGAGGAGTCCTGGAATCTCCAGGTTACTTTCAAGTGCTGAATGAACCCTGAAGATGACTCTTGTCTGTAACTGAGGCCAAAAGTGAGAAAGCTGATCTAAATGAAATAAGTGTTTAAAACAAAGTAGAGATGTCTATACTCTCAATGGTTCAGCAAATAGCAGATGTGGCAAACAGTAAGCAACCGCAAATCTGGGTGAAAGGTGAAGAGCTGTCTGTGCTATTCTTCTTCCTTTTCTGTAGTTTAAAACCTTTTAAACTACAGAAATATGGAGGAAACAATAAAACACAACAGTGATTAAAAGCAAAACAAGACAACACAATGCGCAATGCTAACCTTCTACTTAAACCTCATCAGTCCCCATGCCTATTAGTCCTACCAGGGTTGGACGTCCCTGGGACTCTGTGGCTTGATTCAGGTCCAGGCACCTCCCCTGTCTTTGCCCTTAGGCCCAGGTGCCTGCTGCCGTGGCTGCCTGGGATAGGTAGGAAGTTGAAGAATCAGGAGTATTGGGTCCCTTCTTTATCAACTCCCCTGACCCTAGGACCAGGGGAAGCCCTACCCACAGGTTCATCTGTGTCTTGTCAAACTTGCTTCTGTCTCTCATGGAGGCTGCCCTACCCTTCTTCTCTCATAATCCCAGGAGTGGCTGGGTTTGGTCAGAATGTGCCCCAGTATGAACCTCAAGCTGAGAAGACACCATAATAGCTGAGAACAAGCCACAGACAGACCCCCTGCCTGCTATCTGCTCCTTTCTTCCTAAGACTCTCGCCTCGGCCCACCTGAGTCAGACACGGGTGGAGCAGGAAGTAGGGAGAAGGACAATAGAACTGGATCTTGATGCACTAAGCAAACATTTACTGAGTATAGGGTATATAGTATGGGAGGGGGAAGGCCAAGATATACCACCCTAACCCCACAACCAGACACCTCAGTTGAGGAGGACATGTCCTAGTCCAGGTAACTGTAACAAGCAACACTGCCTCTTCCCTGCCCTGGGCACCAGGCACAGGGGACTTTGGCAGGGAGCCAGGGGGAAGCAGAATCCCATCCTGAACCTACCCACCTCACTAGCAAGGCTGCATTGTGACTTTCATGGTTTCCATGCACTTGAACCTACTTACACCTCCTTCCACATAAAGTATATTATAAATGTAATAATTGTGTTGGTGTAAAAATTATGATCCAGGCTGATAATTATTACACATTCATTATTATATTGATTTTCTTTCTTCTGATTTTAAAAGAAATTAAACCACTTCTGGGAGCTTCTAAAAGTATGTCAACATTATGCCTAAGAGATAAATTAGCCCTGCCTGCCAGGCAGCCCACCTTTGACACAGAGCTGTGTGAAGCGGAGCTCGCTGTCATGGTCCCGCAGCATGAAGTGGAAGTCTTCCCACGTCAGCTCCTCCTTGTCCTGGAAGCCCGACTCCCGGAACATGGACTCCACCACCTCGGCCAGCTGGGTCTTGGACAGGCAGTTATTGGAAATCTCAATGAAAGACCTGGGGTTGGGCAAAGGAACCATCAGGCCCAGACACAGGGCCCACTGACCAACCCATCAGGCCTTCGGCACACAACTGGCTGAACCCCAAGCACCTTACTCACTGTAATACGCTTACAAGGGTAAGCAGGAGGCCCCTACTTACCCTTTATCTTTATGCTCTCCCTTTCATGTACCCTCTGTCCCCAGGTAGTCCTGCCCCAGTTTACTCTCCTGACTGTTCCAGAGGACCAACCTCAGCATCCTGATGAACTCCTCCTTGGAAATGAGGCCATTCCCATCAAAGTCATACATGCGGAACATAAGGCGAGACTTCTCCTCAGGGGAGCCTGGGAGAAGGAAGGCCCGGTGAGGAGAGCTGTGGCCTATCTCCCTAAACCCCAGGTCAGCCAGAGGAGCCACATGTCAATGCGATGACCCACTGCTGAATACAGCAGGGGCCACCCGCTTTGTAACTGGCATCTGAGCTCTCCTAGGCATTCTGCCACAAATGGAGACCTGGCCCCTACTCTCCCTAAATTGAACAAATCAGCCACGCTCCAGTCTATCCAGTCTCTCCTATATGGACAGTCATTTTTCCTCTCTCACCTTTCATGAAGACCACCAAGATGTCCAGGAACTCCCGGAAGGACAGGTAGCCATTGCCGTCCTTGTCAGCCATAGAGAACATGGACTCCACAAACATGTCCTGGGGCTTGAGGCCCAGGGACTCAGCAAACTCAGCCCTGCTCAGTTCACAGGTCAGGGCCTCCCGCACCTTCTGGGATGAGTCCAGGGGCAGGGTCCCTGCATCTGCTTGGTTGATGTCCAGCACCTGCCCTTGGGCAGCAGCAGAGGGAGGGAGAGAAGAGACAAGGCTTCATTGACCTGAAGGTCAGTGGAGCCACCTTCTGAGGCATTTGTCCAGCACGCCTCCAGAAGCAGCCCTGGGGATGGTCCCTGGGGCCATGGTTGTATTATGGAGTCCTGGGCCTCTGCCTTCACTGATTGCACACTTGACCCAAGCTGGGCATCTGACATTGGAACTAAGATGTCCCAGATATGTTTTTTTTTTTAAAGAGAGGATAGTGAGAGAGAGAGAGAGATAGAAAGACAGAATCAATTTTTATTGAGTTTTTCACATGGCTTTCATTGCTCTGACACTTAGTTGTGTATGTGCGTGCTGGGGTTTGAACCGGTGTACTTGCGCATGCCAGGCAAGCTCAGTAACCACTGAGCCACCACTCCAGCCCCCCAGATATGTCTTGACCTGAGCACGAGAAAGCTCAGAACATGTGGACTACCCTTCTCCTCCAAGTGCTCTGACATAGAGACAAGCAGAGGCACAGAGAAAACCAAGGCATCCTGAGAGAAGAGTGACATTGTTGACAGCTCGCCCGTTCTCAGACCTTTCCAGGCCAGGCTGAATTCCTATGGAATTCCTGATCAGCCTGGATCCTCAGGGACAACTGTTCCTTTACATGGGTTTCTCTCGCTCTCATCTAGAAGAGTTGTAACTAGAATAAGACTTCAGCTGGGTTTGGGAAAGGGGAATTCTCCTTATGTGCCATCTCTAGCCCACCCAGGGGTTGCCCTGGCTGGAGGAAACAGACAGTAAGGGAAGCAGGCATGCCACAGGTGACATACGTGTCTTTCCTGCCTGTCAACTGGGCTGGTTGTGTTTGAGGCAAATGTTGCAGCTTCAAACAAGATACTTTAGTGGAAAGAGCCCAGAGCTGGAGGTAAGAGACCCAGGTTCATGTCCTAATTCTGCCATCGGCTTGTGGCATGATCTCAGGCAAGTCTCTTCAGTTGCCGGGTTTCATTTCCTCACCTGCCCAATTTATCTCACAGGATTACTGTCGAAATCAATAGGAGAGGTTGTGTGGAAAGTGTTTTGAAAGCTGAAAGCACTGCACATCTATCAGGGATTGTCAGACACCCCTGGGAAAACAGCAGCCCACCCATCTCCCAGCACAGGGGTTCCCATAGCCCTGATGGATCCCAGACTGACTGGAGTTGCCTCGGTCCTATCTGGGCCCTGGCAAGGAGATCTCTATTAAGTTAAGGGTCCTTCAGTTCTTGTGCATACTCAGTGTTAAATTTCTTTGAGGGTTAAATCTGGCAGAGTAAATGCTCATTAAATGAGCATTCCCACATGAATCCTCTCCCCAGCCAAAAATGTTTGCATTTTCTCAAACATTAATTTTTTTGCCCTTCTGTGGAAAACCTTTGTGCATACCTTCTGGCCCCTTTCTTCCAAGCCAAAACTTTTTCATCTTTGAGTTCTTGCCGTATGTCACCTCCATCATGACCTTACACCAGGTTTACTATCTTTTCTGAACTCCTAAGCCACATATTTACTGTATCACTGTTTAAAAATTTTTTTGGCAGCAACGGGGATTGAGCCCAGGAGTGCTGCACCACCAAGCTACACACCCAGAACTTTTTCTTTTTCATTTTGAGACAGGATCTCACTAAATTGCTGAGGCTGTCCCTGAACTTGTGATTCTTCTGCCTCAGCCTCCTGAATAGTTGGGATTATAGACATGTGCCACCAAAACTGTCTGCTGGATAACTTTTGTAGCCCTCATCCTTTACCAGTCATCTTCCCTTCTATGCACCTCTCATCTCCCCAGTGGAATGATAAGCTTCAATGGGGGACCATGCTGTATTTCCCATGTTTTTCTTCTCTACTTCTTTGATCCAAGGCTGACTATTTTTTTTCTTTTTGGTACCAGGTGTGGACTTCAGCCTTTGAATTTTTCTTCCTATCTTCTTTCTCCCATACTCTCATACTCAGCAGTCTGAGGGTGGACATTAATGCTCCTTAGAGGCACTTGGCAACTGTGCTCCTTATGGACAGGTGAATCATGACTCTCAGGGTCCCCACACTACTTGCTGCTCTGCCTCATTCCTGGGCATTGCCTCCCTGGAGTCTTACAGCTGGGGACAGGATTCCAATGGTGGCTGGGACACCTCTTTGCAGTAAGTCTGGTGATTTGCCCAAAATGTTAACAGCTGATTGTCAACTGAGAACTCTGGAACTGCTGACTTGCCCTGGAGCTACCCCATGGCCTCTGGCAGGGAAGCACTCACAAGGACAGATCTGATCCCATGTCCACACCTGGGAGAAAAGGTGCCTGAAAAAGGTCTCCAGGAGGTGGCTCCGCTGCTCCCGGGTCACAGCTGCCTTCATCAGCTCTTGCTCCCGCAGCTCCCACTCCTGGAAGCTCAGCCCATTCTCCTTCAGAGCAGCCCGTAGATTTTCCACCAGTGCCTGCCGCTCTTCCTCTAGGTTAAACAGCAGTACCTATGGGGCCAGTAGGAGTGAGAGCCACCATTTATCATTGGCCTTTCTCTTTTCTTTTTTTTTTTTTTTGTTTTCTCTTTCTTTCTTTCTTTCTCTTTTGTACCAGGAATTGAACCCAGAGGCACTTAACCACTGAGCCACATCTGCAGCCCTTTTTATTTTATATTTTGAGACAGACTATTGCTGAGTTGCTGAGGCTGGCTTTGAACTTGCAATCCTTCTGCCTCAGCCTCCGGAGTTGCTGGGATTACAGGTGTGCACCACTGTGCCCTGTTGTCAGGGCCTCTTCCCCCCCTCCCAAAGTATTACACTGTAATTTTTTAAGAGAAAGGGAGAGAGTGAGAGAGAGAAAGAGAGAATCACTTCTATTTACTTTTTCATCTGGCTTTTGTTTCTATAACACTTAGTTGTGTATTTGATGCTGGGGTTTGAAGATGGGTCCTTGCACATGCCAGGCAAGCACTCCAACCACTGAACCACTGTTCAGAGCTTCTTGAGGCTAGATGTTTTACATGAATCATGTCAGAGGAGCTACCGGTGTACCCTTGAAAAAGAGATAGTGTATCTCCTTTTACAGAGGAGAAAATGGGCTCAAGTGACTTGCTTACAGGTGCAGAATTAGTTTTCAAAAGCAGTTGTACAGGGGCTGGAGTGATGGCTTGGTGGTTAGGAGCTTGCGCTGCATGCCCAAGTACATGGGTTCAAACCCCAGCACCCACGTATGCAACTAAGTGTCAGAGCAATGAAAGCCATGTGAAAAACTCAATAAAAATTGATTCTGTGTGTGTGTTTCTCTCTCTCTCTCTCTCTCTCTCTCTCTCTCTGTGTGTCCTTCTCTGTTTAAAAAAGAAAGAACTAAGAATGTAGTTTAAAAAAAAAAGCAATTGTACAGAGGCTGGAGCAGTGGCTCAGCGGTTACAGTGCTTGGCTGGCAAGCAAGGACCTGGGTTCGAATCCCAGCACCACATATACAACTAAGTGTTGTGGCAATGAAAACCAGATGATGAAAAACTAAATAAAATTGATTCTCTCTCTTTCTTTCTGTCTCTTTCTCTCTCTCCCTCTCTTTCTTAAAAAAAAAAAAAAGCAATTGTAAAAAGCCATTATTCCCTCAATTCCATATTGAAGAAGTGAGGGCAAGGCACAGGATGGAGAGGACCATAAGCCAGACAGAGTAACAGACCATGATCAGTCTCCAATTTAGCTCCCCTCCAAAATATCTAAAAACTAGATCCTGCAATAAGGGGATAGGGAAGAGTCCAATTTCTTCCAAGGACTCCCAGCTAAGATCTGTGAGGGCATCCTTAGAAAAGGAGGAGGCTGACAGTGGCTGCGAAAGTAAGAGGAAATCCTGTCATTCAGTAGGCCCAAAGCAGGATAAACGTGTTCAAGTTTATCTACCAGGTACTACAGCCTGGGGCTAGAGGCTAGCACTGCCTCCTGGTCCAGTGATCCTTCCCCTCCACCTGACCCTCTCCCTGGCTATGGCTGTGGACAAGTAGCCAGGATCCAGCTGGGCCATACCAGGTCATACTCCTTGGGAATCTTGAGCAGCAGGGTGCGGCGTCCACGGTTGCTGGATAGGACGAGGTTGACCTGCTGTGGGGGCCGCAGCTGGATGGTGCGCAGCACAGTGAGCCTGCCATCTACCACACGAATCTGCCCGGGCTGCAGGTGCACAAGCACAGGCCGGCAGGGCTCCTTGCGGCCCTGCCATTCCAAAGCTGGGGACAGAGAGATGGGACTGGGTTAGCAGGGCACACCAGTGGTACGCTGAGAGGAAGAAGGCCAGCTCAGGGCTGGAGTTAGAGCAAAGCGCCCTGCCTGGTCACTGAGGGTTTTCCCCTCCCCAACTGTACTACTGTGTCTCTAGCCAATGAGAAGAGAAACTACCATTTCCCAAGTGTTTACTATTTGCTCAGCATAGTACTTTACATGAACTAAGTCATTCCATCACAATCCTTTGAGGGAGGTGTTGCTATTATTTCTCTTTTAAGAAAAAAATAAGCTTAAAGAGATTAAGACATCTGCCTAAGGTCCAGTAACCAGCCTGGAATGGTGAACATAGATTCCAATCCTAGACTTCCCCTGGACCTTCATTAATCACTGCTCCGTTGCCTATAATTTCAGTATGAGATGCCACAAAGCAGCAGTTCTCAGGAACCTGTGAGTCATTGTAACCTGTGAAATCCAGCCAGGCCCTATGACTCTTTCACGAGTCCATTACTTTCTCTTTTGGGAGGAGCTATGGCGACTGGAAGACTGCAGCTCCATCTTCCACCTAATGCCTCTGTGTCTTTCCCCACCTGCCTGGCCTTGCCTACTGGCCTAGAAGAGAGAGGCCTTTTCCTGGGATAGAGGTGGGGGCTGTAGCCCTGAGTCATGTCCCCCCACCATCCTGGCCAGCCCCAGGCCTACCTTCTATACCCCCCACAAGCTTCTCGGACATGATGCTCTGGCGGTCCTGGCCCTGGAGCCTCTTGAAATTCTTCATCCGGAGCCGGGCAACAATCCAGGCGCTGAGCAGGCTCACTGCGAAGGTGGAGGTAATGGGATGCTCAGGGGAAGGTGAGGGTCTGGGCAGATGCAAGTGGCTCCCTTCCCAACTCCTTTCCTTAGCAAAAGTCCTTGTTTTCCCCACTCCTAAGTGTGCCAATAGTTAAATTATGAAAGGAGATGCTGCTTTGCATCCCATGATGAGCTTTGGGTAGCTTCAAAGATTCTTGTCCAGCCTCCCCAGCTTCCTCCCCACTCAGGTCGCTTCCCAGTAAGTGACAAAGTTTAGAGTCCTCAAGTCACAGGCTAGATAGACTCACCATACCACAATGCTATGTCCACCCAGACATAGCCTTGTGAAAGATTAAGTCCCAACCCCTTTCCCAACAACTCCATCTACCCCAGCTTTGGTTCTCAAGTGAAGATTTACCTCTGACCGTCCCCAGGCCCAGACTCCTGCAAACAGCTATGTACTCCCCCAGTTTCCTGACCAAGTTGGGCTCTGCTGGGGATCCCAGGAGAAAGGAAGGCAAATCTCCCTAGAGCTGACTTATCTGCAGGTTAGACACTTCTGGTGTCCCCTTCCTCTAAAGTCTCCTTCACCTGCCAGAGGGACAGTACTCTATGTGGTTTGTTTTCACAGATGGAACCACCCCAAACCACTCCTGGGCTTGTGTCTCTGACTCAGCCCCAACCTGCTCACTCAGCACTCTTACCTAAGGGGAAACAGCAGAGGGTCCCAATAGTGAGCCCAAAGCCAAATCCACTGCCCTCAAAATAGTCCCGAACGATGAGGGGCACACAAGCTGGCAGGCCCTCAGTGCTGAGCTGTCTTGGCTGTGGACAGGGATCTCCTGGGGAGGCAGAGGAAGTCAGAGATCTGAGTACTGGGCCACAGGCTCTGGCACAGGATTGCTGAGAAGGGCAGAGTAGCAGAAAGGGTGTGGGAGAGTTCTGGGTAGCAAAGAGGAAGGGGCTGTTTAACCTTGCCATTGTAGCTAGATTGTGGCATCAGCCTACTTAGGTAATGAATAAACCTGTCTGTCTCTCCCTCACATGTCTGTTCTCTCTTTCCTCCAACTCTCTGTCATATGTACACACACACACAAACACACACACACCACTTCCCTCAGCACTGTCATGGGTATGAAATCCTCAGTGCATTTGGCCCCCCTAATGCTACACTCAGCCATAACCCCTTCCCAACTGAATGTGAGCCTCCTCACTAGGTCTCTGGGACACTCAGTCCTTCCCTCACTCAGGTACCTCCCTGAAGTTGTGCAGAGGGAAACCACACAGTTGTATGTGGCAGCCCTAGCACCCAGGACCAAAGTTCCAAAGGGCAGAACCATAGTTCACTCCCTACTTAGAGCTGCTGTCCAGCCACACAGAGCCCAGCACACAACAGAGGAGAGACAAGGATTACTGCAGGAAAAGGTCCCGCAGAGCTGAGCAGTCAAGATCTGTGACTTCACGGAGGACCGCAGAATTCAAGGAGGCCTTCCAGCTGTTTGACCGGACAGGTGATGGCAAGAGCCAGTGTGGGGATGTGATGAGGGCCCTGGGCCAGAACCCCACCAACGCGGAGGTTCTCAAGGTCCTGGGGAACCCCAAGAGTGATGAGATGAATGTAAAGTGCTGGACTTTGAGCACTTCTTGCCTATGCTGCAGACTGTGGCCAAGAACAAGGACCAGGGAACCTACGAGGATTATGTTGAAGGTCTTCAGGTGCTTGACAAGGAAGGGAATGGTACTGTTATGAGTGCTGAAATCCGTCATGTCCTTGTCACACTGGGTGAGAAGATGACAGAGGAAGAAGTGGAGATGTTGGTGGCAGGGCATGAAGACAGCAATGGTTGTATCAACTATGAAGAGCTTGTCCGGATGGTGCTGAATGGCTGAGAACATGCCTGCTATCCCGAGCCTGTGCCTTGCCCTGAGTGACAATTGTCTGTGGCCCTAGAAGTTTCCTAGATTCCCTTGTCAAAACACTTTTCCCCATCTGGTCTCTCATGGATGATGTTTGCCATCAGCATTCACCAAATAAACTTGCTTTGACCACACACACAAAAAAAAATCCCCACTCTGGCTACCCCTTGGGCACTTACCTGCAAGCCAGTAAAAGACATTGGGCTGAAGGGCACTGGGGTCCACATTGGTGATGGCCACTAGAACATCCCGTAGTGAAGTGTTTCTGATCTCTGCAATCTCTTTATCAGAAAACAGCCTGAGGGTGGGAGAGGTAGGGAGCTGTGGTGGTGGGAGAGAGATGCAGGCCCCAAACCCAAGGACCTGGATAAGGAGGGGGTAGTGAGAAGGGTCTGGAATCAAGACCTGTGAGGATTACCTAATGCCAGACAGGGGGTCTACAGTCCAGGCCAAGATAAGTCTTAGGTGCAGGCCTTACCCATTCCTGGTATTCTCAAACCAGTAGCGGTCACCATCCCGTAGTCGCACAAACTGGTCGAGGACGATGCTGCTGAAGAGGGGTCCAGGGTCCCCATGACTCTCCAGGAGACCCCCTGGGAGCAGCTCCAGCCGAGACAGGTCCTGGTTGTACAGGGCAGCTGTGGCCTCCAACACCTGGAACCATGTAGGGGAAGGAGTGTGTGAAAGGACCCAGCACTCAACCTTGGGCAAAGAGGTGATGAACCCCAGGGATAATAATAATAAATGACAGTAACAATAGCTCACTCCTAGAGAGTGTTTGTCATGCTCCAGGCACTGGTCTGAGTGCTTTGCCTAGGTTGACACATTTTTGGGGAACCTCACAGTTGCCTGTTTTATGAAGATGGAGTGAAACAGACATCCAACGCCCTTCATAATTTATTCTTGAGAAGACATGAAAGTTGAAAGGCGAACTTAAAATGTACAAAGTTGAATGGTAGAATGATGTTATAAAAGGTTTCTATTCTTTAGAGCTAAATAAAAAAGATTTTTAGAGCTGAAAAGTTTTTTAAATCAGATCCCTAACTGTACACTGATTTCCAGAGAAAGTCTTCAACAATATATCATCAATATTTTCTACCTTATTTTTCTTTTAGTTCTTTTCTCTACAAGGTAAATAAGTAGGTGAATAAGTACCTGACCAGATTAGTTCCAAGGAGGCCCAGTTGAGGCCAAAGATTTGTTACTTTGGGCATTCCTGGCAATTCCTACCTCTATACAGATTTTATAAAGTTTGTGAGCCCTGTATGCATATCAGTTCTTTATGGGCTTTCAATTTTCCTCTTTGCAATGACTTTATAAATTAGTAAGGGCAACATGTAGTAAACTAGGCACATAACTGTAAAAACACTGCTGGGCCAAGATGGTAAGGCAGCCAAAGCTGATCTGTTGGCTAGCAGGCAGTGCTGCTCGCCCAGGTGATAGCTCAGGGAGTAAGTAACAAGCTGGCTCCCAAAAGGCAGTTGGTATGCCAGTACAGAAAAGCAAGGCTTTTTATACCCATTTGGGGAATCATTAGGAAGAGAAAAGGAAGTAATATCTATTAAGTGCCTGGCATGCAATAGATGCTCAATAAATGTTTGCTGGATCTGAGCATTCAGAGTCAGCCAAATTCTGCTGGTTTGATCATTTTCACCCTCACATGTGAGATTCAAAAAAGTGACCTGGGAAAATCCGATCCCTCTTTCCAGGTACTTGTCTCTGGTACCCATGTCTCACTGCCTATCTCATGTTTGGGAATGGTGTTCCCTGGTCCTCCCATCCCACCCTCTGGGTCCTGACCCCTCCTCACAGTGCCATTGTTCCAGGAGAGTTCAGGGTTGATGTCATGCCAGTGGGAAATGGGAGGCAGGCCCAGTGCTGCCCTGGCCTTGGTGTAAGAGGGCAGGCCCAGATCCCGGCCTCGCTGCAGGCAGCTGGCCAGGTAGTCTGTGCGGGAAAACTTCAGTGGCCCAGGCCAGAAATCTGGGAATGAAAGACCAGAGGGTCAGAGGGAGCTCAGGGCCACCAATGTGGCCTCCAGCTTGGGTCACTCCAACCAGCCCCAGGAGCACTTGAGCCAAGCAGAGGGTGCCTTGGTTGGTGGTACTCTCTCAGCAGTGACCGCAGAGCAGGCTCCAAGCCCTGGATGGCCCCCTCCCACCCTTCCTGAATCTGGAGATCCAGTTGAACCTTCTCTGGTGGGGGAGTGGCAGAGATGGACCTCAGTCTCACCTCGTACATCCTCAACCACCACATGGTCCTCTTTCTCAGCAAGTTGGGAGGCCATGCCCAACAGCAATGCATCCACAGCTCCAGCAGTTTGTAGGTTTGGGTTCTTTGGAGGTAGGAAGAAAAAGAGGGAAATAGCTAATGGGGTCGGATGTTGTACAGCCAGGCTCCCTCCACCACATCTTTCATATCCTTGGTCCCTTCCAGGCCTGTCATTAGCTCCTGGTGGAACATCCCTTTGCTGCAGGCAAATTCCCTACTCAGGGTGAGTGATGTTCCTATCCAAAGCCCATGCTGCTGGAGACAGGTCTCTACAAGCAGAAGGGATCATAAAACTTTATTTCTATCTCAGACTTAACATTATGGTTTGCAAAGGCTCTCGAACATCTAGGTCTTCATTCTTTCTCTGTTACTAACTAGCCGTGTGACCTTGGACCTCTCCATCTCAGCATCCTCTCTTTAATAAAAGGGACTTGGAAGAGGGGTGCAGTTTAGTGGTAAGAGTGCTTGCATGGGATGCTCACATGCCCAAAGCTCTTTTATCCCCAGCCCCCCTACAAAAGGGTAGGGGGACACAGATTAGTAGGGCACTGAGGCTTCTTTCACTTTAGCTCCATGACTGATTCTGTGCCTTCCTCTTCTCTTCTTGCTTCTCCCCTTCCTCCTGCCTTTGTAAACACATAAAGTACCTGAACTTGCTTTAAATTAATGGTCAATGCTCTTTACCCACTGGCCTGGTTTGGATGGACAGACTTTTATCCCAGAACATTCATGTACTGCCCTGGGTGTGTCTAAGTGGAAAGTTTCCTTTGGGGGGTTGGGATGGCTGAGGTACCTTCAGGAACCCAGATCTGCCAAGGAAAAGGAAAAATCTAGGAGAGAGCAATGAATGTAGAACCATGCCTGCGCTACATGGGTCCCACAGTCTCTGAGGTGAGGGTGGAGGATGGACTTTTGACCATATCCCCAAGGCTGCCTCCTTTACTCCAGCCCATCCCTGCTGCCTTCCCCAACCCTTCTGCCCTCCTTACCCACACTCTCTCAGACACAAGCACATGCAACATACTCACACATACCCACCCACATATGTGTCCCCCATCCCTGACCTCTCGACTCCAGTAGCTATTGCAGACACGGAGAGCTCTGGAGAAACTTGTGTTCTGATTGACAATCCCCTGGAAATGGCAGCTGGCATTTCTAAAATGCAATGAGCAGGGGAGTGGTGACTTGGGGTACAGGATCCCAGTGTCAGGCATCAGCTCTGGACTCCAAAACACAGTCTAGCCCCCTCCCTCACCTCATGTAGATGCCAGGGGGCACCATGGTGGAGAAAAATTGCTCAGAGGCCACCAGGAACTCTGGGGAGATGCTAGGATCCAGAAAGGAGCGATATCCTGAGGTAAGGGAAGAAGGGGGTGCACTAGAATTTGGTCTTTAAAGGACCAATCCTACTCACCATTCCAGCCCACAAACACTTCCCCCCAACACCCACCAATAATAATAATAATAATAATAATAATAATAAAACTCTCCTCAACTTCTCATACTCCCTCTGCATTCCCTCACCTGCATACTCTGGGGGCGTTTTCTGCAGGAAACTGGGCAGCCACTCATACAGAGCAATGTTCTGAGGGTCAAAGAGAAAACAGAGGGGAGGGATTTGTTGGATCTGGCGAGGCCACCACAGATCTGAGCCCAAGAAGACAGCTGAAGAGCTGAAGACCTGGCACAGGGTGGTCACAACAGAGGCAAATCAAAGAGGAGCGGTGTCTGTCTGGCCTGTCCCGCACAAGGCACGAGGAGATTTGGGGTGGGGAAGTCGCTAAAAATCATCAGCAAGCAAAATCTCTCACGTAAATGGCGCAGAGTCCCCTTATCATTTTCAGGGGCTTTTCCTAGA
>PVKS010011865.1:0-55367 GCA_004027875.1 Aplodontia rufa | reverse complement strand
TTAATTCCCCAGACTTGAATTTCAAGGCACTGAAGAATCCTGATCTTTTACACTTGAAAAGTGATTTTCCATTCAGGAAGGAAATTCATAGGAGCAAAAAAAGGCTTTTAACTGAACCCACACTAACCAGCTTTATCTCCAAGTGATTCAAGGAACGGACACTCGGTGATTCCTTGCATTATTCTCTGAATGCCATGACCTATACGGCGAAGTGAGAGGATGGTTGTGGACATTTCTTGTCTTTGAAAAGTAATGCTCCAGGGACAAAGAGCTTCTTTTACTGGGCAGTGAGAACGGCCACGAGGTGGGAGCCATAAACCAGGCAAGCCTGGGAGTTGCATGCTGACATTTTTCATTCCTAATATCCCACAAGTATTTCAGCTTCAACGGAGTCTCTGTGCAAATGGAAAAGGAACTTTTTTGTTTCTAGATTTTGTTATATTATGTTTGAAAATTCCTACCAGCCTCCCAATTACCCATTTGAAGACAGACTGGCAAAACTATTTTTTCATCACCTTATATTCTCCATTTTACAAGCAAAAGATACTCCAATGCTGTTACTTCTGCTAGGCAAATGAAACCCATGCCTCTTCCTTTTCTGTACCTTTGACGGTGATTTTAGAACCCTAGCAACTACTGTTCATCCTGATCTGACCACAGCCCAGCCTTAGTGATATCTAAGTAAGCAGATTAGATCCCAGACATCATAAAAACTTTAAAAAATGTAATAATCATGGCCAACTCTTGTAAACATAAATGACCTATTCTAAGAAAAGAACAAACATTTTGAACAAAGAAAGATATGTGGGGGAGATAAACTGCTAAATCAGCAGGGATGAACTTAGGTCCTGTAAATGACTTAGAGAAACAATGACATGCATATTTTTTTGTTTTGTTTTTTAATGGGAAATAAGAGTAGGAACATTTCAATCTTTTGATAAATTTTCTACTTGTGTTTTTTCCTAGCTATCAATAGTATGTAAGACATTTGTCCTTTCTATTTCCCTCTAACCTCCACCCACATGCCCAAGTAGTCTATACATATCCTTTGTTGGAAAATTCCATTTGGAAACCTTCCTTTCTTCCTTCTGTCTTCCTCTCTTCAAACATTTCTTTAAATGTAAGCCACATGATTGACACTGGGTCACGAATAAGACCATGAAGAGCGCATATACACTCATCAGAAAGTGGTAGAACATAGAAAATGACATACATAAATACACCGTAACAAGTACTGTGAGAGCAAAGTTGAGAGGGTTGTAGGAACGTACACTGAGGACTTCACATCATAACAGGGATGCAAGAATCATCCCCGAAGAATGGCATTTAAGCTAATACCTGAAGTGCAAACGATGCAACAAATATGACAGAATTTGTGCTAAAAGTCTGGTTAGGATACCAAAAGTGGCCAAAGCCATAAGTAAATTCTACCTGGAGTCAGAAGAGCAGAATGCAGCATTCCAAAGCAGGTTATATGTGAGCTCAATATTGAAACATTTAAAGTACCAGCAACAAAGCATATTTAACTTTACCTTTCAGTGTATGTAAGCTTGTCTTCACTGTACCACCTAGTAGTATAGATTCTTCTTGCCTTTCACTACATAGTTACTCTTTCTTCACTTTTTGAATTTATGGAATAATCGAAAGTCACAACCAAGTGTCATTTCTTTTTAAATTCATAATAATCCCAATTATGTTAAAAAAGCAGAAGGAAAAAGACTGACTGGTGTCATCAGTAAGAACAAATTATAGGTTGGTTTTGTAGTTTTCATGTATATATATATAATATAGAAACAAGGGAATAGTCTTTTCTTTGCATATATTCTTTTTTTTAAACCAAAAGGTTTTATGTGCATGTGTGTGTATTCATATTAAATTTTTAATGTTTATAAATAGTGTCATCATCAAGGGTTTTATTACCTTATTTTTGATTGGGTACAGGTGATCTGAAATTCAACTTTTTAAAACCATGAGTGTCAGATTCAGATTCATAACACTTGATGTGAAATTTAATGTGCATTCTCAAGATAATCTGTTGCATTTTTAATTGTAAAAGTAATCAGGAAAAGCAGTTTTCTCTCCTTACAACCCTAATATCTTTTTTTTTTTTCTGACAGCTAAATTGAATAAACTATTTCTCATTTTTTTACCGGATTTGTGATACAAAATAGTATGACTGAACTACTATTTTGTCCTACCTTTATCCTTCTCTCCCCTGGGTCTTCTTCTTCTCTAACAGTCTCCTTGCTACTTCATATAATTGTTTCTTTCCTCCATGGATTGCACACACTAGGGAAAGCATGCAATCATTGTCTTTCAGAGGCTGATTTTGCTTAATCACTCATTTCCCTGCAAATGGCTTGACTTCCTTCTTCTTTATGGCTGAAGGATAATGCATGGTGTATTTTACCACTTATCCACTGATGGACTCCGAGGTTGATTCCATGGTTTTGCTTTTGTGAATTGTGCCACAATGAACATGGATATATCATGCTGCTGTTGTATGCTGACTTTAATGTTTTCTGGAATTTAAGGAGTGGATTGGCTGTGTCATATAGTAATTCTCTTTTTGGTTATCTGAGCAACCTCCATGCTGCTTTCTGTAGTGATTATACTAATTTACATTCCCACCAAGCTTATGTAAGGAATCCTTTCCCCAGATCCTTGCAAGCGTTTGCTGGTGTTTTGTTTATTTTGTTCTGTTTTGTTTCTGTGTGTGTGTTGATGGTGATTGCCATTCTGAGTAGGGTAAGGTGGAATCTCAATGGAGGTTTGATTTTCATTCCCCTAATGGCTAAAGATGTGAAAAAAAATTTTTTTAATATTTATGGGCCATTTTTGCTTCTTTTGAGTAGTGTCTGCTCAGTTAATTTGTCTATTTGTTGATTGGGTTGTCTGTGTTAAGTTTTTTGAGTTCTTTATATAATTTGGCTATTATCCCCTGTATAGGAGTAACTGGCAAAGATTTTAGCGCATTCCGTAGACTGTCCCTTCATTCTGTTGTTTCACTTGCTGTGCAAAAGCTTTTAAGATTTTTATTTTTCTAAATGCTTTTTGCTGCTATATAAAAATATAACTGATAACGTTCATTAATTCTAGTAGTTTACCTTGTAAGATTTATATTTTTATAATAATGTCCTCCAAGAAAAATAACACTTTGAGCATCTTTTTAATTCTTCATGTTTATCTGTGCTTGTTCTTGGGCTATTCCCTGCAGTATAGTGTTGCATGCCAGTAATGATAGCAGTTCTGTGTCACTTACAAGCTCAGAGAGAAATCTTTCCAATTATTCCACAAAAGCTGATACTTGCTAATTTTTTTTCCAGACCATCACCTAAGTAAATAAAAATGATATCTTTGATACTAAGTTTTCTAAGAGGATTTAAAAAAAACATAAAAGATTTAATGTTTCCAATTCCATTTCTTCATTCATTGAGATGATTTTATTTTCCCCACCTGTTCTTTTTGTAAAAATAGATGGTCTTGATTTATTTTCTAATGTTATATCGTTATTACTTCCATGCATTAAGCCTAATTGTGTTATGATGTACTATCTAATTTGTTTATCATTGGATTTGATTTGATAAAATTTTATTTAGGATTTTTGCATTTTTGTTCATGAGAGGGAGATAACCTTGTAATTTTCATCTCATAATATTGTGTTAAGATTTACTGGCAAATGTTTTTTCTTTTCAAAAAAGAAATTATCTGAAACAGATGTGTGAGATTTGTGTTATCTACTAAGTGCTATCTCTTCCTTAAATGTTTGGAAAAATTCATCACTGAAGCCATGGATGAGCAAATTGAGTCCTAGAAAGTAAAATAATTTGTCCAGTTACTCAGCAAGTTAATGGAAGAACTAAAACAAATGACTATAATAAAAATTCAGATTTACATACTTCCAATTCACTGCTATGCTGACTCCAAATCCCATTTCAGTGTTGTTTTTATTATCCTATCTGTATTCATCAGGATTTGTTCTGATTCTGGGTCTCTTAAATAAAATGGTGTTTAATATGTGATATTAACTCATATTGGTGACTAGTCTGGAGCTGGCATAGATAGAAATAATACTTTCATGAACTCTGAAATTTCAAGGAAGTCTCCTGTAGCATTGAGGAAGTAGCAGATTCTCAGAATGAATTCTGAACCCTGAAGCTAGCCCCACACCACTGTCTGCTATGACCCAAGTGGATGTTTATAGCCACTTCCAGAGGGTAACAGCAACTTCTCTTCTGACATGCAGATCTTACATGAGCGTCTCCCACTGGTTAACCTAATTAGAACTCTGCAGGCAAGTGTCTGAGAAATAGTTTCACAGTGTCATGCCCACAAAATGCAAAGAGCAGTTTAACAGAGTGTTAATTTTTCAGACTAATAAATAAGAAAATATGTCTGCCTAATGTCAAAGTTTAAAATAAACATTATACCCACTGTTTTTCTGAATATACTTGGATACTGCATTTGAAGATGGACCATAAGGGTCAATTACCTTGGTGAACTATTTAACTATTTAACAACTATTTCCTCTTTAATTTTTTCTTTCTTCTATTTTCCTTTTTAAAGTTACCATTTCAATGTTTTATCAGCAACCAAAAAACCAGATATCAAGACAATACTGATATCATAATTTTTTTTTAACATGCACCCATATGTCCATGTGTGAGTGCTCTGGTAACAACCTGAACACAGAAGTCCTTGCAAAATGCCACTTGAGTTTTTCTTTATAGCCCATAGTTACCCAAAAGTGGCACCTGAATCTTTATATGGCTATGCAAAAAATTTTGGTACACACAAAAATCTTTAAAAAATTACTTCATTATTTATGTCCGACAAACATATCTTACCCTGTACTCCATATCATGTAATATGGACAGGTATATGAATAAGTGATTCCTAATTTTAGGGGAAAGGAATTGGGAAAATTTATGAAGAGTTTCTCAGGAGGAAAATGTGTACAGCTATTATAGATAAAACTGCTTATGATTTAAGAGCCATGAGCTGGTCATGAACTTTTTAAATTCAGGTTAATAAACCCTGACATTGAGTAATGAAGAATAATGGCCAAATATAAGCTGCAAATAAAACACTTTATCATATATTTTCCTAAATATTTCAGAGAAAAAATAGTAGCTTGGCTTTTTGGAGTACATGTCTCAGTTCTTGATGTTGTATATATAAAAACGGTCATTGATAGACAATTTTTCCAACCATTGCCAGTATCGTGTTAGCAGCAGCTACTTGAGATACTCACTGTGTCTCTTTACATTTATTGCATTATTTAATTCTCATATTGATGGTATTAATTTTCTTTTGGTATAGATGAAAGTAGCAAGTTTCAGGCAGATTATGAAAATCCCAAGTTACACATCTCACTAGTGTTGGAATGAAAGTGTTTCTGAGCACTCTCTACCCGGACCTATGTTCTTAATCCGTGAATGCAGTCACCTCCTGGAGAAAGACAGTGAGCTTCAGAATAGAACTGAGCTTCAGAACAAAATATCTGGAATCAGGAGAACCTTGGGGTAGTTTTGAAATATTTATATGGTCTATATCAATTCCCCTGACCTCCTTTTTCTTGTTCTTCCTCTCTTCCCTTCCAGCTCTTCCATGGACTCTGCCAATCTTGCTTCTATTTTCATAAAGTCCCCTCCCATTTTTTACCCTTATTTTGCAGCAAACATTGAACCCTTGACTTTGCGAATCTGGCTTATTTAATTTAGTATGATGTGTGTTCCATTCATTTACCAGCAAATGTCACCCTTTCACTCTTCTTTATGAGTGAATAAAATCCCATTGCGGAGCCAGGTGTAGTGGTGCACACCTGTAATTCCAGCAGCAGATTGGGAGGCTAGCACAGAAGGATGGCAAGTTCAAAGCCAATCTCAACAACTTAGCAAGACCCTATCTCAAAATCAAAAATAAAAAGGGCAGGGGATGTGCTCAGTGGTTAAGCAACTCTATGTTCAATCCCCAGTACCAAACACAAACAAACAAAAAAATACAGAACAAAACAAAAACTCCATTTTGTACATATGCCACATTTTTGTTATCCATTCATCTGTTCATGGACATCTGGGCTGGTTTCATAACTTGGCTATTGTGAATGGCCCTGCTATAAACATAGATGTACCTATATCACTATAGCACGCTACTTTCAGCTATTTAATATAAATACCAGAGTGGGAGACCTGGTCATACAGTGGTTGCTAATCTTTGGAGGATCTCCATACTACTTTCCAAAGTGTTTGTACCGGTTTGCAGTTCCATCAACAATGTATGGGTTTACCTTTTTCCATACATCCTCAGCAACATTTATTATTATTTGCATTCTTGATGATTATCATTCTAACCAGAATGAGATGAAAGCTCAGTGTAGATTTGATTCTCATTTCCCTGATTGCTAGATATATGAAACATGTTTTTCATATATTTCTGGACTATTTGTATTTATTTATTTAAGTGTGTTTAGTTTTTTTTGCCCATTTTAAGAAAAGATAACCTTTTAACAAGTGGGACTAGGAAAACTGAACATCCACATCTTCACACACATGTAGAAGAGAGTAGATTTTAAATATTTTTACCCCCTCAATAATATGTGATGTAATATCTAAGTCTGATTATTTTTCTGCAATATGCATATATATATATGTATACACACACATACATTGATTTATCTGTGTTGTATACAAACAACAGTATTTTGTCCTTTTGTGACCAAATAGTACTCTGTTACACATACACACACACACACACACACACACACACACACTGCTTTTCTTTACAGATCATCTGTTGACGGAAGCTCAGGGTGACTCCATATTTTGGCCACTGTGAATAATGCTGCCATCAACATGAATCTGCAGGTATCTCTTTGTGCTGTTGATTTCATTTCTTTTGTCTGCGTATCCAGTAGTGGAACTGCTGGATCGGTTTTTGTTTTTCATTCTTTGAGGAAATTCCTATTGGTTTTCACTGTTGTACTAGTTCACATTCCCACAAAATTACAAAGTTTCCTTCCCTTTCTCCGCATCCTACCAGCATCTGTTACCTTTATTGTTTTGATGCTAACCTTCCTAAGAGGTATGATTCGTGATGGTGGCTATCAATAAGGGTTTGATTCCAAATTATGTATATTTTGACCTCTTAATCATTTACTCATTATTAACTTCAGATAGGTGAAATTGTCCAGAAAATCAGAGAACTCAACATGTTTGGTGTCAATTTGGTACTCAAAATTCAGTTTTCCCTTCCCCAATGCCTTTTCCAAACATACTTGGGAAAGATGACATTTAAGGTAAAAGAAAAAACTAACATTTTGTTTATGTGGTTTAACACTACATATATTACAATATCACAAAACTTTATTCCACAAACCATGAGAAATTATTAAATATTTCTTAAAATATTGTTTTTAATAAGTTGGATAATACAGAGAATTTCCTGTATGTGCTCTATAACTCTTTTGTGGATGCTCACGATGATATTAAACATTAAATTCTTCTCTGAGAAGTCCTATAATCAAGAAGTAGTTTTAAAATTTCTAACCTGGACCCTTTTTTTGACCATCGTATTTGATCAAGAACCCCAACAATTTATTTTTAAGCACCAATTAACATCTTACCTGCTGCTCAGGTTGTGCAAAAGATATTTTGGTACATGGTGTTTTGCATACTTCATTTGAGGCATGTGTATATTTTGGAATTACCAAAATGTCAGTTACCTCATTTTTAAAATAGAAAAAAGAAAAGACAGACAGGAATCTACTTCATAGGTATTTTTAAGGGCTAACTAGGAAAATTCATTATGAACAGTGGGTCCTCAGAAAAGACATACCTCATTATTGCTGCTTCTGTGTGATTTATAAGCAGAGCTTGGCTGTTTCGGGGAAAGAATAAAGCTGAGCTTGTGTTTGTATTCACAGATGTATTTTAGTCACATATTCCAATAACTTGTCCAATATTGAATCACAAAAAGATGATTTTGTTTGGTTTCCGCCTAAGCCCCCTGAGTAACAATGGTATTTTCTAGGAAATAATAAGACTTCTACTTTTTGAGATAGTTTTAGCCCCTTCTAAATCCTTAACAAAATTACATTTTATTGCTAAATGTTATGAGCACAAATACTTTATACTTTCCAGTCCTTGTTCTACTATTCTGGCTTAGCCATCATTTCTTATTGAAAAGAAATTAATTTGTGTCCTGCTAAGATATTTTGTAATATTGTTTTTCTAGGCAATTTTAAAATTTCTTTTTAAAATGGCACTTTCAAGAACTTTTCCTCTAATAGCTTTACCCTTCTTGCCAAGAAGCTCACTTTGTTAAACTAATTAATTTGTGCTGCTATTCATGAGGTATTTCTAAATGTTGTGTGTTTTAGGCATTGAGCCAGCTGTTGATAGTCACATCAGACTTTTTCTGCCCTTATAGTGTCTACAATCTAATTGGGAGATTGGTATAAATAAAAAAATTTAAAAACATGGAAACGATTGGATATGGAGTTCTTTGTTAAATTATAATTGAGCAATTTGTTTGACCTTCAGCACTACCAGAGTGAGTTTGAACACCTAATTGAAAAGATTATTGGATCAGATGAGATAGAGCTCATGTCACATTGTGGGGACCTGAAATTCAAAGGCCTTGTGGTGGACAGGAGCATGACATATTTGAAAGTTGCAAAAGTTCCAGTTCAGAGAAAGGAATCTTTGTACAGTGAGGCTGGGGAGAAAGTGCAGACCGAATTATGCAAGGTTCCGTCGTCCATAATACGAATGTGTTCTTTACTCCCCAGTGGGAAACCACTGAATTATTTTAATTCTCATCAGATTTGGATTTTGAATAGATCACTCTAGGTGTAATGTGGACAACAGACTAGAAAGGCATATTAGTGATGTCACAGAGGTTAGAGAGAGAAATGAATGGCAGTTTGCATGAGAATGATAGTGTTATAAATGGAGAGAAATTAAGAGACTCAAGATAACGTCTATGATGTAAAATCAAAATTTCCACTTGGTAATGGAAATGAATATAGGGAATGGGGGGAAGGAATCGCCAAGAATGGTTTAAATGATTCTGTCTGTGTTCTGTTTTGGGGAAAGAGAAAATATAAGAATTCTCAATAGGATTGGGTTTTAAGGCTTCCGGATAAATGGAAAGGGTGTAGCTACCATGTACACATGACTGAAGAGCAAGATACACCGTTTACTGTAAAAGCATGGTTATTAGACAAAATTAAGTCATGGCTTGTGTCCTATTTGTCTCTTATGAATGACTTTGACATCAGTTTGGCTAGTTTTAAATTTAAGATGGTGCTGTTGATATCATGAGACTTTTACAGCTATTTCAATAAACCTTGTACTTCTGGCTTCTGGGTCAATGAGTTGAGGGTGTGTGGCTTAAGATAATTTGATTCATAGTAACTTGGAGAGCTAGTTTAAAATTAGTATTCCTGGACTTCATTCTAGAACCACTGAACTGTACGCTCTGGTGTTGGGGCCCAGGAATATGCATGATAAGTTGCATAAGTTGGAGGTACACTAAGAAGAAACTGAATGATTTCTTCCATTGCTGTCCATTTATCTTCAAATACCACAATGTTGTTTCTAACAGCTGAGTAGAACAACATTGTGTATATATATAAAACACAGTTTTTGGATGCATTCATCCAGTCATGAGCATCAGAGTTGGTTCTATAATTTAGCTATTTTAAATTGAGCTGCTATGAATATTGATTTTGCTGTGTTACTGTAGTATAGAGGTTCTAGCTCTTCTGGGGAAATAGCCAGAAGAGGGATATGAGGGTTGTATGGTGGATTTCTCCCTAATTGTTTTGAGGAATCTCAACACTACCTTCCAGAGTGGATGTACCAGTCTACAGCTCCATTAACAATGTGCTAGTGTTCTTATCTCCCCACAACCGCTACAGCAACTGTTATTATTATTCTTTATTTTTGCCAAATTGGACTAGAGCAAGGTGAAATCTTCATATAGTTTTGATTTGCATTTCTCTGATTGCTAGTTATTTAGAACATTCCTCATGTATTTATTGGCTTGCTCAATTTCCTCTGTTGAGAAATTTCTGTTTAGCTATGTGGCCCATTTTTTGATTGGATTCTTTGTGTCTTTGATATTTTTAGAGTTCTCTGTAAATCTTGGATATAAGTTCCCTGTGGAAGCAACACATAATCTAGGGGAAATCACAGATACATGGGGGGGGAGGGATGATAAGGAGGGATCTGGTGGGGACTCAGTAATGTAGCTTACTCTTTACTTTCCCCGAGAAGCCAAATAATACTTATGCAATCATTTAATTCTGGAAAATGCACAATTATAAATCTCTCTCTCTCTCTCTCTCTCTCTATATATATATATATATATATATATATATATATATATATGTTATGGGAGAGATATAGAAGAGTCAATAGATGGATGTGGGTGATGAGGGGGTGATTCTGGATAAGGATTAGGGGCATATCATATTGCACTTATAATTGTACAACAATACAATTTAAAAAACTACCCTCAAAAAAGAAAAAGAAACTGAATAAATTTCAATGTTTTCAATGTTTTTCTTCATTGTAGCCCTGTGTTGAAAGTAATCATCTCTTCTTTAACGAGTACTAACGCCTTATGTTGATGTCTGATTGGCTTTCATTGTTTGCTATATGTGTTGGGTCATGCATGAATCTTTCACAAAAAGTTCAAAAAAAAAAAAACTTGTTGGTGTTAATGTGAGTGATTTCTTAAGTTGTTGCCCATATTAGAAACAGATGTTTGCAAGAACCACTGGTTGTGGACATTTTTAACACAGAGCAAGATCCTTCTGTTTCCTTTTGTTTTTGTTTTAAATAAATCAAATTGAAGGTTATAATTGATTCAGCTTCTTAACTTTGGTATATGATGGTGTATACTCAGTACTCAATGTATGCAAGTAAAATGCTATTTGCCACATCTCTTTTCTACATAAAGCATAACATATGATGCTAGAAAAGAGCTATGGCTAATTTTATGTCTAATACACACTGATGAAGGCAGTTGGCATTTCTACCTCTGGTTTAAATGAACATGAGACATCTATTAGTCCTTTTGGACAAGGTGTATAACATTTTCTACAGTTAGCTGTTAAGTAGTTATAAAACTAGGAAGGATGCATAAAAGTATCTAAAGAAACCAATAAAATTAACATGAAAAATGTTTGAAATACATCACTAAATTTTCAGCAGCTTGATCACTATAGAAGAGAAGCATTGAACATAAGAACACATTAATAGAAATTATATACACTGCAGACTAGAGTATTAAAAAGCAGCAAAACATCAAAGAGTTAGAGGATGAAAAAAGAAAAATAATTTTAAAGGCAAAAGATTTTTTGAAAAAGATCAGCGGATTCACTTTAAATACTAACTAATGAGACTAATTTAAAACGTAGAAGAAAATTTTACATTTTTTGGCAATAAAATTCAAAAGAGAAGATAATTTTTGGACTAACTTTATGCCAATGCATATGTAAACTTAGGTGAAATGAAAATTTTTTGAAAAACACTTCAAACCTGGCCCCTCAAAATAGGAAATAGGAATACTATGGTATCTGAATTTGAAATTTTAATTTTAATTTTTATTCCAGTGCTGGGAGTCTCATTGGCTTTTCTAAAAAAATCTAGGGAAAAAATAACATCAGTTCTAGATAAATTTTTTCATAAAATGCAACAGCATGACTCAAACAGCTTCAGAGTCCAGCAAACTTGATAACCAACTCTAATAAAGACATTATCAGGAAAATTACAGACAACATATTTCATGAGCATACATATAACTGTGATTAACTAAATATTAATGTGGACATACTACCAATAATTTGAAAGGCTAACATATCACCATATTGATAATTTGGTTCATTCCAGCGATGCTGTTTGTTGAGTATTCAAATTTCAATTAGTGTAATTCACCAAACAATAGGGAATAAAGACAACAAAACAAAAACAAAAAAATAAAAAACAGATGACCGTCTCAGCTAGATGAAGAAAAATCACGGAAAATACTTCCAAATCTACCCATAAAAACAATTCTACAAAGACCAATAAAAAGAGACTGTATCAATTTTATAAAAAGAATTTGTAAAACAAACAAACAGAAAACTACCAAGCTTAAACAGGAAAACAGTGGTTTTCCGGTAATACTGGGAAAAAGTGAAGATGTCTTCTTGTTTTATTTCTGCTCAAAATTATATTGAGCAAATCCTAGCCAATGTAATAATACAAAAATAACAAAATGGCAAAAAGATTGGAAGCACAGAATTAAGTTTAGCTGTATTCACACATGAAATGATCTTGTGTGTAGGAAATCTATAAAACGGCTACCAGATCATATAAGTAAATTTATTAGTGTTACAAGACATAAGGTAAATATGCAAAATATCTAATGTATTTCTATATAATAGTATAAGTAGTTGCCAATTGAAAAAATTTTAAAATGTCAATCATAACTGCATAAAAGTACAAAACACTAGAAATAAAATTTTATTATTATGTGCAATACCAGTTCATAGAAACTTACAAAAATATTTTTAAGAGAAATTCCTAAAGATCTAAATAAGTGAAAAAATATTATGTGTTTGTGGATTGGGAGACTAAATGTTATTTGAAATGTCATTTCTTCTCAGTTTGATAACTAAGAAAAAAACTCAGTACTAATTAAAATCTCAGGATATTTTTGTAGGAAATGACAAGATGAATACAAAATTTATATGGGAAATATAGTTATAAGAATAAAAAAATGGAAAAATATGTTGGAGATACTATACTATGTATTTCAAAAATTGCGTAAAGTAACAATAATTGAGACAGTGGAATTTCACTTAAAATAATGAAATAGTTCAAAAATAGATCTGAACATGAGGTCAATTTATTTTTACAAAGATGTCAACATAATTGAAGGGGAAAATGACTTTTCTCAACTAATTGTGTTGGAGTAATAGATAATCAAATGGAAATGTAAGATATTTAACCCTCATTACAAAGATATATTAGATGATCTTGCACATATATTTTAATTATTGAAATACGCCCATTTATATTATATCTGTAGCATGGGGTGTTATAAATGAAATCAAACTCGTGATCGGGTGTGAGTGAGCAAGGCAGAAATTTTACTTCAGCCGAAGGGTGAAAGAAAAATGTGCGACTCTCAAGGAAGTGAGGGGTTTTTAAAGTAGACCTGACGCAGCACTGCCCTTTGCCCTAATTGGAGGAGCTCAGGTGCACAGTCTGCGAGATTGGCTGTGATTAGGTGGAGGCATGTGCAAGAGGGAGTAGGCGGTGACTGGGAGAGATTGGGGGTGGGGGTCGCCGCACACTTGCGAGGGTCATAGTGATTCCAAGTTCACCGGAACAGGATGGCTGGGTACCAGAAGGGGTCCTTGGAGAGAGGTGGGCGGAAACAGGTGGGCTTACACAGGTGAGGGAGTTACTATCTTCAAAGAGGGAGGCGGGATCTAAACTGGAGGTTGTAGATTATACATCACAATCTTTCAAGTTTGACAGAAAAGACATACATCTTACGGGGGAATTACAGAGGAGGCGTGAGATGGTGGAGTGGGTGAAGGAGGGGAGAACCTGGCCAAGGATCAGGTTTAAGCTACTTTGTCATCACATATGAAAGTGTAGCAACGAATCTGTTCAATCCCTAAGACTACGTTGAACCAATTAAAAAATACATTAGAAACTCAACTTGAAGTAAATGATAGAACTAAATAGTAAAAGCAAAATCTATAAACTTCTAAAGAAATTAAAGAAAAAATTGTTGTCTTAGAGTAGGAAAATATTCTTTGGAGAGGACACAGAAAACACATGTTTAAAAATAATGATGAATTGGGCTTCTTAAAAATTAAAAAGTCTGGGACTGGAGCGGTGGCTCAGCGGTTAGGTTACTGTGCTTGCCTGGCATGCACAAGTACAGGAGTTCAAACCCCAGCACCACGTACACAACTAAGTGTTGGAGCAACGAAAGCCATGTGAAAAACTAAATAAAAATTGATTTTCTCTCTCTCTCTCTCTCTCTCTCACTGTCCCCTCTTTCTTAAAAAAAAGTCTTTTGTTAAAAGACAGTCAATAAAATAATATATTCCCTAGACTGGCAAAAAAAAAAAAAGGAAGGAAAAAAGGAGAAAGAGATTAATCACAAGATAAACATCTGATTAAAAATTTGCACCCAAAATATATTTGAGTCCATACAAATGAATAATTATAAGAATAACAACTCAATATAAAAAACTGGGCCAAATACTTAAAATATGACTTATAAAAAGATACATGAGTGTCCTGTAAGTATACAAAAAAAGGTACTCAACATCATTAATCATCCAGAAAATGCAAATTAAAATATAATGATGCACCATTTCATATATACCATAATTCTAAAATTAAATAGCTGATCATTTCAAGCTTTGGTGATTGTGTCAAGCAACTGGTATGATAAAAGTGTACGTTAAATTGCCCAAGTGTTTTCACAGTTCAATTTTACTCCTTGAGAAGTGAACAATGTGTTGGAATGCCTACCATTAGAATGAATAAACCAATTGAATAAAGAAGTTATATAATAATATATCATTCCGAAATACTTGTGTTGTAGTAACACAATCTTCAGATGATTATTGATTGTGTATTACTGAGTGGATGCATTGTTCTGATTTAACTCATTTGCTCAAAGAATAAACTTAGTAATGATCTTAATTTTTATCTGTCCCATGTGGAATCTTTCAGCAATCCTGTCAACAATACTTCCAAAATAATGGTAATCGTATCTTCTAACATTACATTGGTACCATTTTTAGGGACAACCCTTCCCATATCTTACCTGGATTACAACTATAGCATGATTATGTGATTATGATAGATTCTCATTATCTATTCTCCCCAGCCGTCTGAATTTCTCCACACTTCCCTTCTTGCTGTTTCTCTGTTACATCAAGCAACTTACTCTTCTTGCCTTCTATCCTGAGCATGGCTGGCTCATTTCCCTGTACACAGATCCACACCTGACAATTGTTGGGCTTAGAGCAAAACACTAGAAACCAACAGACCTTGTGTCTAAATAAATGAATAGCAAAGTACCTATTAAATGGAATATATTATATCATAATAATCCTCTAAACATATTCCTGTAACAAAGAAATTAAATTGGGCTTAGGTATAGCATTAAGGTTTATGCGGTTACAGGTTAGAAAAATATCAAATGAGTAAATCTAATCTATTAGTGCATGTATCTCTGCTTTCTGATTGAAGGTCTGATGATATTTAGATGAGTAATATAATAAAGATATATATGATTTATAAACTATTATAAATAACTCCAGGAATTTAATTTTCTTGCCTTCATTCTAGCAATATCTTTCATTGTGTTGTTTGAAATAGAATGTCTGCATAATATGGAATACATTCACAACAATAATAAAAAGAATAAAGATAAAATTTAATGGATTGCAGTACACAATGTTATAATTTATTTTTCAAAATTTTAAGAAATTAAACATCAAATCAGTAATATTTGTCATGTTTTCAAATCATTTTTAGTGATTTAAAATTATCAATTAAAATTAGTAATAAAATGCAAATAATAATAAAGATTACCAGTTTAAAATAAAAATTATTTAACTTTTTATACATTTATATAAATATTTATATATTTTAAGTACTTAAGTATTTTAAATATTAAAGAATAGGGGCTGGAGCAGTGGCTTTGTGGTTACAGTGCTTGTGTGGCATGCGCAAGTACACGGGGGTTCAACTCACAGCACCACGTACACAACTAAGTGTCAGAGCAACAAAAACCATGTGAAAAACTCAATAAAAATTGATTCTCTGTCTCTCTCACTGTCCTTCTCTCTTAAAAAAAAAAAAAGAAGATTAGAAGTACAACTTTTTGCTGTTCCAAATTTCAGTGAATATCTATTTGCTCATGTAAATAATTGGTATGACTTCATGCATATCATACCTAAGCTTACATATATAAAAATGTATATTCATATATGTATATACGAGTCATATATTACAAATATGATTTTCAAAAACCTTAGGAAACAAAAACTGAAACACTAATATAGTAAGAAAATGAACCTACTGCAACAGTGGGAAATGATCCTTTTTCTATGTGAGAATTTACATATTTATTTTATCTGAGATAATGCATCCTTATTCTTACCTGAGCAAGTCAACTGCTCCACTATTCCATGGACTCCAAACAGTGGCTACTTCTGAAATCAAGAGTGGGCAATGTACAAACTCCACCTTTGTATGCTGTAGGCTTAAGAGGAGGAGGAGCTTTTCTGTGGGACAAGGAAACCATTAGTCATGAGGATAGGTTTTTGAGGTTAAGGCCAATCTGTGCCTGCAATGGTGAGTGCAAACTTTCTGTTCCATCCCCTTTCACCTTCTTTATATACTTAATATTGTTTGAAATTGCTTTATATTTTTCCAAGCCCATAATCTGATTCCTTTTACGTGAAAAGTAAGTCCTGCTACAGGAAGAGAAAATTTTGCTGTGTCATTTGCCAAAGTAACTTTGATGTTAGAATGGCTCACCAAACGGTAGGATGTTCATGAATATTTATTGATTGAAAAAATGAACTGCATTTAACTCTGGCTTACTCATAGGACAGAGCTATGTCTCTAAAATGAATCGTTCTTTGCTCATGAACAGGCTCTTCCCCCTTTTTCCAGTTTTGAAATGTCATTTCCCACGAATATGGCCTTTCATTCTTCTGAAATGGGTATTAGAGTGAAATATGAAGCAAACTATTGTTCCTAGAAGTGAGGGCAGATGGCATTGTCAGCATATGCTATGGAGGGCATTGTATAACATTGTTCTTCCTGATACATTCTCATCACACATTTCATTCATTAAAATTGATTGAAATTGTTCTTTATATGTTCCAATGAGTAAAATTTTAAAAATGCTAAGGTTTTGCTTCATTCTTCAAATGTATTCAAAAATTAAATGTTGATTTCGTTTCCCTAAGGCATCAAAAAAACTCTAAAACAATTCCACACGCATCAGGGAGACTACAGATTCCAAATTTGTGACCATTTGAATTGAAATGGGTCAAGATTTACCTTTTCATTTTTCTATGGAAAAAGAAGTTGCTGTGACTTTAATACTGTAAAGATTATTTAGAACAAGGGGTTTTAAAAATAACTGGATTCACACACTAAGTGATTTGTGCTAACTTTTATGATCTTTATCTGTTCCCGGAGCATTCCTGATCAGGCCACATCCAGAAAAGTTACCAGTTTTTGCTTCTGCTTGTGTCTGAGAGTAATACTAAACTTAAGAAAGCCCTATCATCCAATCTACGTCATAAATTCAGCCAAATATATGCAATTTTTTCATCAGAGTAATTGACAAATTTTTTTAAAAAGCTATGACCTTATTTCTCTAGAATAGATCAAGTATCAAGTGAGAAGGAAGAAAAGAAGGAGGGAAAGAAAGAAAGAAGGAAGGGTAGATCGATCTAAAATCCTGGTACATAGTTGCTGATAAAAATTGCAACATTATGATATGCCTATACTTTTAAAAAGAATTACCCTCTAGATCCCTCCCTGTTCTCCCTCTCTCTCCCCTCCTCCACCTACCCCATATATATCATATTGTTACTTTAAATGCATTTATGATTGTACAATAACTCAATTCCTCAATAAATATATTTTAAAAATTGCAACATTAATGGACACATGAATATACTAAAAATTTAACTTTACTGAAAGCTAAATGTAGTTCTCTGAAAGTTGGATTTATATCAGGCAGCTCTTGCTCATATTTTCACAGATGATGGGATACCAACACACCACCCATTTCCATTCCCCTTACTTTACCCTTCATCCCTATCCATACATAAACCCATGCTTTTAGAGGAACTTCAATCATAAAAGTGATTTGCGATTTTTATTTTGTTAGGCCACCACAAAGTGTAACAAAGGGACTGAGTTGCTCTTATTTTTCCGTACTTTTCTATAGACACTCCCCAAATGTTTACTGAGAACATTATATGACAAAAATAACACCAAGTGCTAAAGAAATAAAACTGATATTTTCCCTGATTTTAAAAAAGCTCACTTTATAAGATGACTAAAAAAATACACAAACGAATAATAAATATTTAGTATAGTAAATGATTTATTAATGTAATATGATCATGGTTCCAGCACATTACCCAAAATAGTAAACAGACTTCAGCCATTTCAATACTGTCTTCCTAATATTTGCTCTTTTGGGATAATATGAACTATCTCTTTAATATTTTTCCATGAATCGATCCATCATTTCCCCCTATTTATTTAAAAAGGATCACCTATGTATTATATCAGCTGCCACAAATAAAAGCAGGGAGGGAGACACATTGTTAGCTTAAATGCTGGTGGCTACGATGTTCAGGCTGAGTGGGTGCCCTTGGGGTCAGAAGAGTGAGCGATGTCAGACAAGTGCTGAAGATTCTGTCACCAACAGACTTCTGCCTGATTTGATCGGAAGTTTCAAAGGAACTGGATGTGGATTCATTTTCTTTCTGTGTAATTCAACACTGTTTTTGTTTTTAGTTTGTTCTCTTTCCTTTTACTTCTCTTTTTTCTTTTTTTTTTCCGATTTTCATTTTCCTGTCTTTTTGTAATTCAACATTTTCTAAAATTGTATTTTTTATTTTCCCAGTGCCTTTAAACATACCTTTTACACTCAGTGTGTATGTGACGCTGGAGATGGAACCAAGTCCTTATGCACGTCAGACAAGTGCTCTACTACTGAGCCATCTCTCCAGCCACACAGTGTAATTTTCAAGGGGTCAACTTGGGTGCTAAACTACATACAAATTTATCACACTCTACTCATGTTGCCATTTTACCAATCCTGTCAAGTGCACAACCTTACCTCTCAATACTTCCCTTTAGATTCTGCTACTTATAAAACAAATGTCTTGGGCTGGAGTGGTGGCTCAACTATAGAGTGCTTGTCTGGCATGTGGGAGAGCCCAGCTTCAAACCCCAGCACCACATATACAACTTAGTGGAGGAAAAACAAAAACAAGATGAAAATAAAAAAATAAATAAAGTCTCTCTTTAAAAACAAATACAACCGGATACAGTATGATAGATGATTAAGCTAATAATAACCTCAACATGTATGAATCTTTGCATGAACGGGGGAACCTGGCCTAGGATGCTGAGAGATGTAGGAAGGGGGACTGGCAGGGGAAGGGAATAGGAAGGACATCAAGGAGACCAGAGGGAGGGAATATGGGGGAATCAACTCAGATGGAAACCTCCAGCTTCCACAAGAAGTTCATTTAACACAGGGGTTTAATTGGAGGAAACATGGAACCATGGGGAACCAACCCAAGGGGGCAAACCATGGAATGGCATCAGCATTGGCTTGCTAGGTGAATATACCTTTGTTCTTGATTGTTTGATAATGATTCCATCCTAATTGTAAATCCATATTCAACAACAACAACAAAATAAAATAATTTCTTCAATAACTCCTCCTCTTTATGCAGCTAGAACTACTGCAGGTAGTGAAATGCTTCAACTGGCATACTTTACAAATCACAATTTAGAAACCTTGAGAAGAAACATCTATTGTATTTAGATTTAGACATGCGTTTTTGCTCTCTGTGCTTTTTGATTTTTCCTTCCAAGATTTCCTCTTTGTTTTTCTTTCTGTTTGGATATCTTCCCCTCTTCAGTCTCTCTGAGGAGTTCTACTGGTGACAACTTCTCTTGCTTTCCTTCATCGTCTTTATTTTCCTTTCATTACTGAAAGGCATAATCCCTGGGTGTAGGATTTCTTAGTACTTGAAGAATACGGCCCCACCCCTTTCTGACTTCCTTCTTTTCCGCTGAGAATTCCACTCCCTGTCATTCCAATTACTTTTTCCCTATTGGAAAGGCATCAATTTGTTCTGTGTTCAAAATTTTTTGCCTTTAGTTTTCAGAGGCGTAAGTCTAGAGAGTGTAAGCCTGGATTCCACTGGGTTTGTTCTGTTTGGGGTTTGCCTCTTGAATCCTAGCAAATTTATTTATTTATTTATTTTTCTGTTGTTGTCTTTATCCTTTCCCTCTGAAAACCCAGAGATTACATTCTCACAGGCCCTGGAGATTCTTCACTCACTTTTCAGTCTCTGTTGTTCCAATTGAGCACTTTCTATTGTTCTGTCTTATGGTTCCCTGATTCTTTTCTCTTGTCTCCATTGTTCCAGTCTTGAACCCACCCACTGATATATTTCGATTCTCATATTTCCCTTTGTTCTATGTCCCCTGTGTAATTTCTATATTAACACCTTTTAATTATCTCTTTTCATTTGGTAGGAGACCCTCCTGGTTTTCCCTATGCTATGTGATTTTTAAATCTGGGTGTGTTTGCATGATATTATGAGACCCTGGATCTCCTTAAAACCTCTGGTGTCTCTGACATTCTTCACACTCCTCTGGCCTCAGGAGGAGTACTATATCACTTCTTTCAGGTGGAGGCAGAAGCTCAGATGCAAACTCAACCTCATAGGAAAGGAGGGGGATTCCTTATTTCTGCCAGGTGGGGATGGAGTTACTGGCTCCCCTATGAAAGCCCTGCACAGGGGTGGTGGCCTCATTACCAACCATCATAGTGAAGGTCTTGACTGGTCACTGGGCCTCATTTGACACCACCTCAGTGGCTAAGCGGAGTGGGGACTCATGGAAGAGAGGAAGAGGTGCAGTCTGTTTCCCCAAGGTCCCCTTTGTATTCCTTAACACTTCCCAGACACCAAACCAGGGGAGGTTTGGGCACCTACCTGTCCACAGAGTGAAGTCTGGGTTCCCACTTGGCCCTTGCTGATGTGGGAGGACATTTCCAGAATACTCTTTTGTGGTGTTTAGTTGGAGTAGCGAGGCAGAAAAAGTTAGGCAGAACAATGTGTGTTGATAAGGAGAAAATGAACTGATGGTCATCTCTCCTGAGAGGGCAAAGACATCCCCCAATGCTAATGCAGGTCTGGCAAGATAGGCCAGGTGCAGACACTCCCTGCTGCTAAACCACATTCTTCCTATTGGCACCTAAGGCATGGATCAAAGACTGGAGCAGAATTCCCTGCACCTGTGTCCTCGGTACAGGAGCAGGGAAGCAGTGACCAATCCAGGAGAGGACGTCATATAAAAAGGGCAAAGCTCACTGCCTCATCGGCTCTGTCCCCTTCCCCCACCCTGGGGGAAGTCTGCTCTTTTCCCTATGCTTTACTTTCTATAATAAAATCTGTCTACTAGGCTTGCCTCCGTGTCCCTTGGTTTCATTCTTCGACTCCCAAAAGGCACAAACCCGAACCCAACATCCACATCACCAGCATCGGTAGAATGGTCATCATCTGAAAGTTTCCTGCCTATCTAGGCTGCCTGTTTTCTGATTCTTCAGCTGGAGACAGGAAACCTCTGGTTGGTTGGTCTGGTTTTGTTTTTGCTCTGTCTATATCTTTTGGCATTTCCAGGGGTCCAGGTTACAAGTCTGAGATACATGAGGTCGAAAGAAAACCTAAGGAACCCATGAGCTCCAAAAACCTAGTGAGGTTACCTTCTTTTCCTTACTTTTCAGTGTCTTCTTAAGTTTGTTTTTATATAGAGCTCAGGCTTTTATGGTGGAAATATTATGATAAATAGGAACAGATGCATCTACTCCATGTTCCCAGAAGCAGAAGTCCAAGTCAGTACTGTTAAATTCCCTGATGGCTATGAGCTAAAATTTGCCTAAATTCTTTACTCTTAACCATCACATCTTTTAAAATAGTTGGTCATCTGGGCCTGCTTTCCTCTTAATGAACTACTTTCTGAGTGTGAAGTAGCATTGTGAAAAGTATACTGAATTTAGAGACAAATGTCTTGAATTTGTGTTTCTGTTCCATTGTTTGCTGAGTGGTCTTGAAGAATTCATTCCACCACCCTGTGAATCAGTCTTCTTCTATGACTTTGTAATATCAACATATGCCTCCCCACCATTTTGTTGTGAGGTTAACAGGTAACATAATGTCCTTGGTACACAGTAGGTGTTTAATAAATGGAGAATCTGATCTATTTGGAGCACACTACTTAGCTGATTCTTTCCCCATAAATATGTGAGATTACTTTTAGCTCAGGCACTGGAAAGACAGAAAAAAGGATCTAAGTTATAGTGGATGTGGACTAGTGGGCAGAAATTAGTAACTTATATAATTTTTGTAATCAGCCGAATCAGAAAAATAAATATAATAGTTTCATCAGCTATAGCAATCATAAATAAGATGATCTGCAACAAAGCATAAACTCAGTTGCTCATGAAAAGAAAGGTTTATTTCTCACTCACTCATATTCTCCTATATGTCTGGAAAACTCTTCAAGGAAGCTGTCTTTTATGGAATAAAACAGGTTAGCATCTCTTTGCTTAACATCAGCTATTAAAAGTTTGCAAGCTAATTATCAACTGGTAGTTAAATACTCTCTGCCCAGAACTAGCAGAGTCACATATATTAACTGATTCAAAAATTCCTGTGACTTGAACTCAAGAATCATGACATTTCAATTCCTTTCTGAGGCTAAAAGGAGAAGAGAACCTTAGGTATTGGGGAGCATCATCAATATCCATCATACTTCCTTAGAGTATTCTGGTGAAGAGTAAAAAGGAATAAAGTATAAATGACAAATATAGCGTCTTGCTCCTTTTCCTCTTGTTAACAGAAGCTGGATTGATTCATGTATATAGCAGATACATACTTTAGAGGAGACAGAAATCCTATTTTGCTCATGGAGATAAATCTTGATTAGTCTTCCAATCACGGAAATTGATTCCTCTGACTAATGAATCCTGCTGCACATTTCTGGAAAATGTCATTGCCTTTAAACAAGAACTTGTAAATACAGCAACACAGCAAAATCTATGTTCAAAGCAGCTCAGTTTACAATAGCTAAATTATGGAACCAATCCAGATGCCCCTCATTGGATGAATGGATCCAAAAACTGGTACATATATCTATACCATGGAGTTCTACTCAGCAATTAGAAATAATGAAATTACAGCCTTTGAAGGTAAATGGATGGCGATGGAAGAAATCATATTGAGCAAAGTTAGCCAAACCCAGAGAGTCAAGGACTGAATGTTTTCACTCATTTGTAGAGTCTGGAGCTAAACCTAGGCCTACATGAAAGGTAGTTAATATCATGTATTAGACCCAACAAAGGCATAGTAATACATGAACTAGGGCAATCATAGATATGTGGTGGGGAGGGGGCGAGTGTAGGTAGGGGACGGGAGAGGAATGGCAAACAGGGGGTGATCTAGCAGGTAATTCTGGTTTAAGTGTATATGCATATCATATTGTTACTTTAAATGCATTTATGATTGTATAATAACTCAATTCCTTAATAAAATATATTTTAAAAAATAACTTGTAAGTAAAAGGTGTCTTTCTCATCTTTTCTGTCCTGGTTAGAGATGACATGAAGCTAGGAGCTGCAACATTCACTTTATGAACATGAGTAGGTAAGCCAGAGACCAAGTCCACTATGCTGAGAAACAAAGAGCACAAAAGGGTCTAAGTTAGAGTACATGTGGACTAGAAGGCAGAAATGGGTAAGTCACATACTGTTGTTAAGAATCTGGGTCCTTGGGGCTGGAGTGGTGGCTCTGTGGTTATGGTGCTTGCCTGGCATGCGCAAGTAGGTGGGTTCAAACCCCAGCACCAGGTATACAACTAAGTGTCAGAGCAACAAAGGCCACATTAAAAAAAAAAAAAAAAAGCTAAGTAAAAATTGGTTATCTGTCTCACTGTCCCTCTCTATTTAAAAAAATGTGAATCTGGGTTCTTGATTGTTCTATTCAACCACTGACCTATGTAATGACCACATTGCTACATGAGATCAAAAATTTTCTTTCACCTTTGAGTCTTTTTTAGCTAGGTCTCCTCTTCTTTGGTGAAGAGTTAAGACCACCTCATAAACTACTATACATACCTAAAAATAATTATTACATAAGGCATTGAAAATATATGCCTGGCACTACAAGTGTTTTGAAATAACATGTGGACATATATGATTTTCTCAATCTTGCCTCAACCAATTAAAAGGAAATTGAAGCATAACACTACCTCTCATCTTTAGTGCTGTGATAATTTCCTGTCCCCAAAGCTAAACAGTTTCATGAAAATAAAAGGTGCTTAGTAGAGTCAACCAAAGGTTCTGCCTTTATAAACTGTGAAAATCCAGAGAAGAAATTCTACCACAGAGGCCAGCTGTTGACTGATCAGCAAGTGGTAACATCACTGTGTGAAGAAAGGGATGGGTTGTTTTATGTAGATCCCCAAGGCCTGACTTTTCTGGCACCATGAACTGCTGGTTCTCCTCCCTCAGACATTAGCTTTAAACTTCGAAGGTCGATACTCCCAGTGGGTGAGCATTGACGTACAGCCTGAGTAGCGTGTGAAGTCAGTAATGCACTTTTAATCATTTTGGAATTTAGTTTCAAAGTGAAAGCTTCAATTAGGGGACATAAGCAGAACCATTCTTGTGTCAGGCTCTTTAAAAATCCACTTAGAGAAGTATTGGTCAATTTAGATGTTGATTGGTTCTTTATTTGACAGAATGCTGGGTCTTTTAAACAAGAGAGAATCAATAAGAACCATCCCCCCGCCCCCTGTCTTCTGAGAGGCCAAAAATAGTCCATTAAGGAATGGAGAGAATAAGAAATGACAAGGGTTTAAGGATTGGAGCAAATAAGGGAAGAAGAGCTTTCAAATTGAGGAGCGAAGTGTCTGGGAGAATCAGGAAAGGTTTGTGCAGGAAATGACCTTGAGATGGGTGGTGAAAATGACTAGATTCAAGCCTAAGAAGTCACTAGCACGGCAACACGCTTAAGAATGAGAGATTTGTGTTTGAACCAATGTGGGTTTGCAACCTCTCTTTGCTCTTAGGTAATGGCTTATTCATTTTGTTTGTGTTTTTCCCCCATAGGTATAAAATGAGTGTAATAATACTCACTTTATAAATCTAATTAGAAGAATTAAATTCCATGGTCCATGTAAAAGTACGAGTGCCTGACCTACTTTTTATCCATTAACAATTATTACGTGACCAGAGACTAACCTAGTTTTTCCTAAAATAGGTTCATGATTATTACTTGCTTCAAGTGTTCCTGGAGAGGTAAGGTTTAGAATGAGTTATTAATGGAATTACAACAGATGGAAATGTGGTTAAAGAGCCTACAGATGACAGGAAGATAACTGAAGACTCAGATAACCGAGAGCATAGCTGCCAGTAAGTGGGTTTTTATTTGGGTACACAAGAGAGAAGGCAGAAAAAGAGCACATACAGGTGTGAATCCAAGAACTGAGTCTGTGAATACTAAAGTTGCCATCACAGTGTAAGAACATAGCTTTGTTTAGCTGGTTTTATTAGCTTTCTGGAACCATTGCATAGACCATGTCTCAACTAATCAATCTTAACAGTGAAACACAAGAGAACAGATACAGCTTCTCAGCATCACTGGAGCAACCTTCTCATTGTAATTTAACTTTCTACAGTTTTCCAGAAAAGAAAATAATTTGGAATTCTATAGACCCAAACTTTTGGGTCTCTTTACAGAGAGTTTTGGATGTTATTAAGTTCTGCACTACAAATGCATGATACACATGCTAAGACCTGCTTCTTCTCCAACTAATATCTCCAGCACTGTTAAGTACACAGAGATAAAAATCACTGACTCTTCCTTGAAGGTTAGATCTTGCTGAACTTCATTTTAGAATTGGAATAATTTTGTGCATAGAATGTTAAGCAGCCATAGCAGAAAGCTGGAGTGAAACCCATTTGCATCCTGTATTTGTCTCTTAGTTTGAATCTTCAATATGATGAGAAACTGGTAGAATTAAATTTTGGAACTGTGAAACTGAATACCAGGCAGGCATGTGGCAGAATAAGAAAGCAGGAGAGATGAGTCAGAAGGAAAGGACAGAGGTATTTGAAACTTGTCCAGATTTGCCTGGGCTGACTTTGAAGATGGAAGCAATGGGCCATGTGCCAAAGAATACAGGTAGCTTCTTGAGATAGGAAAGACCTTCAGCTAACAATCTGGAAGAATGTGAAAATGTCAGTCCTACAATCATACGAAAGACTTTCCAACTTTTAACTTAAAGAAACGGGCGTAATGCATTTGTGTTGTTTTAAGTCTCTAAATTTCTGATAATTTTTAACATAGAAACATAAAAGTAATGTGCAATACCTAGAAAATTCATCTGGACAATCAAGAACCATGAAATAAATACCCTATCCCAATTGCCGTTACACCATGACAAGCAAGGGCGTATTTACTGAACACAAAGGTGGGCAGAAAATTGGAGTTCCCTCCAGCAAAATGTAAGGATTAATATACGTGTAAGTTAGAGTACTGGACTCGTGGGGCTAGGGAAGTTCTTTCTGTAACTGAGCGTCATGGCAAATGAATGCAGCTGCGACATCCTCGTATAAAATTCCCAGTGTCAGTTCCGAAGAAACGAGAAGCAGGAAACAAAGGAAGTAGAAAACCTAATTTGTAAGATTAATCATGATAAAATCTCATGGCTAGTTTTCAGCCCCGGATAGCTATAGATGATAAGAATACGATGCCTGAAACTACAGACAAATCCCCTCATTCATGAGAATTATGATGTAACAGGTGTTTCCCGGCCTGGGGCTCGGAGAACACGGAGGCTGGTGCGATGAGAAGAGCTAAGAATAATAATTCTATGGCTCATTTCCATGGGTAGATGGCTAGATTACAAAAACTCCAGCTGGCTTTCTCTTCTTGCCACTCACCCACACTGCTAGCACTTTCTGCTCCTGCCAAATGGCTGAGAAATAGACCAATAAACTTCATTTTGATACTGTTGCCACATGATTAATACAATGCACTTCTTGCCTGGCCTTGGCAATGGCGTTTCTTCTTTTTCTTCTCCCTCTTCGTCCACCTCCTTCCCCTTCTCCTCTTCCTCTTTTTTTGCCTTCTCCATATTTACTGCACCATTATCACAGAGTGGGCTTTTGGGAGCATTATTTCATTTGATGTATACTATAGTACTCCAGTGCAGATAGTATTCTTATCCTGCTGCATACACAGATGGCTAAACTGAAGTTCAGATATGTTAAGTAGCTTGCCCAAGGTCTCAAAGTGACAACTAATGATTGATCCCTGCACATTCTACATTTCTTCTTTGTGGAGTTATCCTGAATCCTCTGCAAATTGGCATCTTAGGGCTGCTTTGCTTTTGACTTAAAGTGGGGTATCAGCTAGAAAGTGGCACAGCTTTGAGTTGCAGGAGGTGAAAGCTGCCTTGAGGTCCAGGATCGGTGCTGGATCACAGTCTTGTAGCACCTGCTCTTGGGGTTGGGAGGTAGCTTAGTGGTAGAGCATTTACCTAGCACACACAAGGCTCTGGGTTTGATTCCCAGCGGTGCCAAAACAAAAACACATTGACGTATGTGGTTGTCTACAGTAACCTAGGACCTGAATCTCTTAACCCCCTCCTCAAGGGTAAAGCCCCAAGCTCCGCCAGCCCCAGAGATCCTGCAGTCCTGCCTTCTCTCCTCCATCCTGAACTTGGACTCTGCCCTGGAATCCGTCATTCTCTTTACCTGGATTCCTTCTCCTGCCTCTTCAGAGAGTGTCTCTGGATGCTGCTGCTGGACTCTTGACCCCTTACCTCAAGGACCACACTCCTTTTGCTATCTCACCCAGTCTAAACCAGCAACTTGGAACCAGAACTTCTGTCCAACTCTTATGTTCCAGGCTCACAGCATGCTGAGAAGACAGAGTGAACAGCAGTTCCAGGATCCTGCCAAACCTCACTTTTGTCCCATGACCTCTACACACAGTGGTCCTCTTTCCCCAACCTGAAACCTCAGATGATTTTAATTTATTCTAATTTTTTTCAAATGCCCCTTTTAAAAAACTAGCTCTTCTGATTCTTCATATTTCAGGTATTCTCTGAAAATGTGCTGCGTTTCATCTGTATCAACTGCCTGGGTTCCTGTTCCCCTTTCCCAGAGGGAGCTTTGATTTTCTGCAGTCATACCACAGGTCCTAGTTGGATAGTCACCGTGCTCGGTCTGCATGTCAGCACTTCCTTTCTAACCTAATCTGGAGCTTTAAAACAAACATTTGTTTAAAAAAGTAATAAATGCATATGGTATAATGTTAAAAGAAAATGATCTTTAATGAACCAAAACAGCCTTGTTAACTCTCTTGCTCTGACTGCCAAGAAACATCTGTGCAGATATACAAGTACAGGCACACACAGAAGCACACACAGACACACACACACTTGTGTGTGATATGTGTATACATATATGCATATACATGCCTACAGCTGTTTATTTTAAACAAATGAAACACATTTACATAATTCCCAATAGTTTGTTTTTTCTCCATATGGGAGGTACACACAATGTCTTTAGTCTTCCAATTCCTGTTTTTTTTTTCTATTTCCATCATTCTGTAAATTCCTTGGTTTGGGTATTTGAGTTACTCTTTCTTCACTAAGTCATAATCTCCTTAAGGCAAGAATTCCATTTTTTCTTATTTGCTTATATTTTATACTCCTGGGACCTAAAATGGTGCCTGGAACACAGGATATATTCAACTATTTTTGTTTGTTTGCTTCTTGGCACTGGGGATTGAATCCAGGGGGTTTAATAACTGAGCTGCATCCCCAAACCTTTTTTTTTATTTTTAGACAATTTTTGGTTTCACTAAGTTGCTTAGGGCCTCACCAAGTTGCTGAGGCTAGCTTTGAACTTGTAATCCTCCTGCCTCAGCCTTCTGAGTCACTGGGATTACAGGTTTGTGCTACCATGCCTGGCTCAACTGGTCTTTGAGTAAATGAATCTATGAAGAAAGAGATATTTCCTTGTAGTATTATTTAGAGTATGCCTGTGGGATGAAGTCCTCAATGTGGAGATAGGAATTTAAATATTTACTGGTTGCCAAGGTCACTTGAGAGAGGAGAGGGGTCACCCCAATGTGCATTTCTCCAGGAATGCTTGAGAAGGCTCGTTTCCGTCCATCTTCTCCAACTCTGTTTTGTGGTATGTTTTGTTCTTTGCCAATCCTACAGGCAGTTCTATGCAGAATACTGTAGGGTCAGAGAACCAAGGGTCAAATGTCTTCACTCATCTGTGGAGGCTAGAACTAGACCCTGGCCACTGAGAAATGAGGTCTATTATCATGTTTTAAATCCAGATATGGTGTAATGTCATACAACCTAAGGCATTTGTAGAGATGTATTGGGAAGGAGGGTGGGGGAAGGATAAGTGTGGGTAATGGGGGGCCTCTTGGAGGTAAATCTAATTTTCAGAATTCATATATATATATATATATATATATATTCTATTATTTCATTAGAAGCTTGTTTGATTTTTCAACAAATAAATTTCTGAATAAAATTTTTAAAAAAATTATCAAAAAAAGAGAGAATACTATAGGGTCAGAACACTTTTTCCTACCCCTGAGCTGAATTTCTTACCTTTAGGAGCTTGCAGTCATGTGGACACCCCAGACTGCACTTCACCTCTCTGTTCCCAACCTCCCCCTCTAGACAGAGGTCCCTTGGACTCTGAATGGGCCATTTGTGCTCACAGTAGCAACACAATCACCTTCTGCACACATCCAGGAAGAAGGTTCACAGGGCAGGCACCTTTAGGGTTACTCATTCCCAGAGCATAATCTAGAAGGGACTCTGTGTGTCCTGGGCAAGCAAATCTCCCTGGAGGAACACCAGAGCAGGGACCTGCCTGTTCAAGTCTCATTTCAATACTGTTAATATCAGAAAACACTGATTTTTTAGATTATTTCATCAGAGAAGAATACTTTTATACACTGATTTTCTTTGCAAATGAATCACTGAAAATCAAGCCTCCTGGGAGTTGGAGATTTAACTCAGTGGCAGAGCACTTTTACAGCAAGGGTGAGGCCCCAAGTTTGGTCCTCAGCCCTAAAAACAAACAACAATAAAAATCAAGCTTTCTCCTCTCACATCTCCTTACAAGAGATCAGATAGAAATGTTCACAGAATTGAAAACACTGGAAAGTGAATGAAGGAAATTTGTTCTTAAATGTAACCATTGCTTTTTAATTTATGCTTTTTAATGCAAGTAAATTCAGAAAAGATGGATTTAGTGTACTACATTATAGATAATTCACATACACAGAGGTAAATACCTCTCATCCCAAGAGAGATACACAGGTTGAAAATACAAAAGAAAATATAACCTTTCAACTTAGAGGCTACATTCCCAAAGAGTTTTGTTTCCAAACAAAATTCTTTTAAAATGATATTTTAAAAAAAGCTGTGAGTACTAGAACATAAATGCAATGACCACAGAAAGCCCTTCTGTATCTCATAGATATCAAAATGAAAGGGATAAATTTAACATATTTCTTAAAACAATTATCAAAAGGAAAATCAACAATATAAAACTGACCTTCTCATACTGTTCCTTTCTTTCCTTTTTTTAAGAGAGAAGGATAGTGAGGGAGAGGGAAAAAAAAGAGAGAGAAATAATTTTTAGTTTTTCATCTGGCTTTTGTTGCTCCGATATTTCATTGTGTACGCAGTGCTGGGGTTTGAACCCGCACCCTCGCACATGCCAGGCAAGCACCGTAACTGCTGAGCCACAGCTCTAGCCCCTGCTGTTTCTTTCTTAGAAGAAACTTTCCTGTGGTCCTTCACCAATGTTTTCTTTAAAATAAACTAATAAATTATTAAAAATACGAAAATACATATAAAATACAAACCAACAAAAAATCCCAAAGGCATTCAAATTACATTAATAACTTTTATAATCCCTAGAAAGAAACATAAAATTACTTCAAAATTGCTATATAATTTTTTTCAAACCTTATTCTCAATGTCTTTTCCTCTCCATTGGTTGGACAACAAACCTTCAGAGATCTGTGCTGGTCCACAGCACACAGTACTGACCCACTCTCCCAAGATGTAAATTAGTTTTTTTAGGGCTTGCTAATTTGTCCATATGTTCACTTCCTTTCAGAATTTTTGCATGAGATTTTAACTCACCTTTGGGATCCTATTTAAATCCTTTTTTTTATTCCTCATAGAAATTAAAAGTAACTTGTCTAGGAAAAACTTTGGATAATGTCAATGTAGTCCAAGAGCCAGAATTAAGTTGGCAAACACCCTTCCCAATCTGGGCTCCTTGAGGGGCAGCACAGTTGAGGAGCCCCCAGAGCACACACTGCTGCCCGATGAGGCTCTCGGCTCTCACAGCCCTGCACACCATCTCTCACATGCACCCAAAGGCATTTCTAAAGCTCACAGTTTTTATTGAATTTCTCTTCTGTCTTTCGTATCTACTTTACAAAAGCCTTACTCCTTCTCTCCCGTTCTCTTTCTCTCCATTTTTATCTTTCCAATATTTTGTTTGTTCCCACAAGTGCTCTGCAAGAAAAGTAATATAAAAAATTGGAACATGATGAACACATCTAGTTGTGCAAGACATAAACCAATGAAAATCCACTCACGCTGGAATCTCAAGAAAAGATGAACTCGTGGCTTACAAAACTTGAGATTAAAGAAATTAATTTAAGACATGAAAATATTTTAGCTCAATTTTCAGAAGATATATCATCAATGAACTGTAGCAAAAGCCCCATATTCAAAGACCTTTCCTAAAGCTTTTGTTGTTGGCATCAAGTAAGAGCATGCAGGTCTCCACTGACCGAGTGGGTCTTGAGTTTGACAGTTTGCCAGTTACGTGTTCTTAGGAAAGCTGTAGTTATAAGTTGACTACAACCTCATGGCCAGCAGTAAGCTCTCCCTTGGAGAGAATTAATAGGAAGCATTATTGGGGGATCAAAGCTCTCCCTTCTTTGAGTCCAGCTTGAGTGCTCACCATCAGTGTGAAATGTAGCACACCCCCAATGTGGAACTTTGGACATACCATTTGTTAAATAAAACCTTTTGGGGGGGGGGTAAGTGAAAAGCAAATGTAAAGGTATTCCTGAGATTTAAAAGCAAAGTGACCTCCCTGCAAGGAAACAGTCATCGGTAACTAATGACTTAATGAGAATTTAATCTGAGTTTTTCATTGAGCATGCATTGTCTGCCAGACATTGTTCTAAGTGATTTCCAAGTATAAACTGGTGATTCTTAGGACCACGTGATGAGCTGGTTTAACATTCATTCCCACTTTGCATTTGAGCAAACTGAAACACATTAAATCTCTGTATATGGATTAAATCACTTGTACAGAAATGCATGGCTAGGAAGTTGGGTGCTGGGATTTGAGATAAGAGTAACCTAGAGTTTCCACTTTTAACATTTTGTTATAACTACTCCTGGAGCTTCATATGCTTACTTAATACAGACACCCAGATGTCATTATTAACTTTGGTTGTCAAGTTCTACTAGCATTTTTACTGCTATTTACAACTGATTCTTTGCTCTGAATTTATTCCCATTGCTTTTATTAGGTCAATTTGATCCTATATTAATGAATAATTATTTGTTAGTCAACCATTATTAAATGTCTGTAAAATGTTGAGGGTATCAGTAAATAAGTTTCATTCGATTGACATAATGATACAGATTATTTTCACAAGAAAGACAACACTGTTTACATATGTACCTGAGAATAATTATTTATAGCTGTGATCAGTGCAATGAAGACAAATCCGTGCTCCCAGACACTTGTATAATCACCTCTCCTTCGGTCCACCTGCCTCTAGAGTTACTCATTTCTAATCCGCCCATCACAATACAGTCTGATCTATCCAAAAGCACACTTGATGGTTCGATTATACTACTTGAAAGTTTTCCATGCATTTTTCATCACTCCTAGGGTTAAGTTCAGGCCCTCTACTTCCCTCTTTAATTACTTCTCATATTCTTTGCCTCTAGATTTTATGTCATTGTAATTGCAATCTCCTATAGTCACTAAACTCTTACACACACCATTTTTCCTATTTCCATGTCTTTGCTCAGACTGCCATCTCCACTTGGACCCTTTTCTAACCTTAATCTCTGGCCTTTCAATAATCATCTTCCCAAAGAAGCCTACAGCAATGTCAAGATGGAGAAAAAGTAAACCACACTGGTGTGCTTGTTCCTGATCAAGTATAGTGTCCTTTTCATCTTCAAATAGGAGTGTCAAGGCAGTACCTAACTGACAATTGACACTCAGCATGCCTTTGCAGAAAAAAAAAAAAAAACAGGTAAATCAGCTTGTTCGACCTTCTCTTGTAAGTTTATAGCCCCTGTCCCTGTTCCCTCCCACTTGCTGTCCAAAACGGATGTAGGGAATAAAATCAATATTCTTTCCACCTACCACCATCAACTGCATACTGAGTTCCTCCTTCTTTGCCCAAAATCAAAAACCTTTAGTCTTCTGGTCTGAGACAATTCGTAGTCCTTATGATACCCAACATTCACATGTTTGAAGATCAGAAAAGCGATTATTCACTTCAGCAGGTATAGTGGTAAAAGAAAAAACACATTGAGATGATATGCAACAATGTGACATCCTATTTTTCATCTTAAAGATAGCTTTGGGGGAATTGAATGCACAATACAGCATGAAGCAATTTTATTATGTTTGGTAATATTCTAGTTCCAGGCTTCACATACACTATGGATATTTTACAAGCAAATTCTCTTCAACTCCTATGAATGCACTTTTTGCTCAATATATTAGGAAAGACCCAGTAACATTATCCAGAAAAGATAATGACTGAAATGTCATTTCTACCAGTAAATGAAATATAAATTATAGGTAAAATAAATAAATAATTGAAACCAGATACTTGAGATTAGCTTAACCAACTCTCAAATCATTTGTCAACTCGATTTCCATTTTTCACACTCCCATTTAAAAATAATCACCATTTGGGGGGTTGGGGATTTAGCTCAGTGGCAGAGCGCTTGCCTGGTACGTGCAAGGCTCCAAGTTCGATCCTCAACCCTGAAAAAAAAATCAGCATTTTTAAAGCTTTATTTAAATTTTCAACAATTCTTTCTTTTTTTTTTATTCACTTTTTATTCATTTAAGGTAGTCTTAGATTTAGAAGGGCATCATTGTCATGCAATCAATAACAAATGTATAATGACAAAGCAAGCCAGGCTGATGCCATTCCATGGTTTCCCCCTTGGGTTCCCCAGGATTCCATGTTTCCCCTACTTAACCCCCGTGTTAGTTGGACTTCTCATGGAAGTTGAAGGTTCTCTACTTGGTAGATTTTCAACAATTTCTTAACATTGTCAAGAGATTACTGTTCACTACATTCTCTATACAATCAAAAATTAGTATACTAAGTTTTTACTTTCATGAATGTGATTTTAATATTAAAATTATGGGGGAAAATATCATTGAACTTTTCAACCAGTTTGTGGAAAAAGAAATTGAGAACATTTTCTGCAAGTTTTAGAAACGACTGATGAGTAAAGCCAATAAAATCAAACGATTGACAGAATTCTATAGCATCCTTGAAGTTAAAATTGTGACCTCTTGTGTTTCTGTTTTAAGACAGAAGCAGTACTCAACCTTCAAAGTCCAGTGAGAAAGAGATTCATTGTCTGAGAAATTGGTTACCTCAATCCTCCTGTATTCTGCAATAAAATGTGGCACAAGCAAATAAGAGTTTATTTACTGCTGCATAAAAACTTGGTGGAACAGGCAAGGGGAGGAAGTCTGCTTTCGATTTCAACCATCTGGAAATATTATAGCTCAAAGCTAAGACCTTCCTAGTTTTCTTGGAGGATGAGTAGCATGACTTTTCCTTAGCTTTGCACTCCTGGGACAAGTGCACATGTCTTGGAAATGGTGACTGCCATAGGTAAATTTCTCTACATGAGTGTATCTGTCCTCAAGAACTTTCAAACCCTGAGAATCAACGTGGATAAAGGTCTTTTTAAATGTGACAACCTCACACGTTTTAAATTAGAGAAATTATTTGCAAAGTCATCATTGCTCTGTTTTGTAATCCCCTGTAAATGTAGAACATAGCTCTTTTTACATTTGTTTTCACTGAGAACTATTATTTTTCTTAAAAATAAATGAAATCACTATTTCTGAAAAATATCTGGAGAAAGAGATTAGCTCTGAGTTTGGGGGTCAGCCCACTGAAGTACACTTTCACAGTTTGCAAGTCACTCAAGCCCTTTGGAGCTTCTGTTTCTCTTTCTGTAAAATAATACTGGCCACCCAGTATTCAGGGACTAGGAGACAACAGAGAACTTCAGAAGCGTGCCAGTGCTTAGGATAAAAGTGCCATATAAATTCCAAGGAGACAGTGTGATCTGGTGTGGAAAGGGTTCAATTAACTTCCAGGAAGTCCGAGGTTTTGTTTTGTTCTCAGAACTGACCTTTAGGAAGCCATCCCATCCCCTCCTGGAGCCTTAGCCACCCTCACAGGACCATTCCTGACCTCAGTTACCCCTTAGAGTCTCAAAAGCATTTATTTGTCCTATAGATGTTTAATTTCATTTCACTCCTATGTTAATATCTCCTTCTAACATATTTGAAGTTTTTTTTTATTTTTTTGCTTAGAAAATATGAAAATTGTTGTAAAATCCCCTCATGCTTCCTAAGAAAATTCACTTGGAGATAATAAGCACAAATAACATTAAGTATTTGATAAGTTCCCCACACCAAATGGAGTCGTTGTGCTATTTCCAAGCAATAGACCAACATAAAGTCAAGTTTCTTCTTACAGTTCCTCAACCTATTCTAACCTTCCAGGAAAACACTCTAGTTAATCCCCCAATGCCAATTAAACCACCAATTAAAACAAACCAAAATCTTAATTGAGAATTAAGAAATGAACTTTACTCAAGAATAATGGAAGAGATTATCCAATAAAATTTAAAAAATAAAGAACAACAGATTTGTTCAAGGTAAGATGACCATGTAAACCACATCTTGCTGTAGTTAGTTTAAAGAGGTAATCCTCAGATTATTTGTCTTTTATTGTTAGAGTTAATACTACTTAAAATAAGATGACTTTTATACAGTACTTATCAATCATATTTATTATTTGAGGATTTGATGGTTTTATGATATTTGTTGTTCAGGGATATAATCTTTTTAAAAAAAGTTTTGCAAGTCTCTTCAAAGCAGAATATATAGACATATGAGCTTCACGATGATAGATACAGTACACATTCAGGGTATTTCTTCTCTGTGTGTCTTTGGAATTATATTAAACCCTGGCTGTCATTTGTATACTTCCGGAGGTGGGGACAGTGTATAAAGTAAGCACTGATGACAACAGTCCTAGGTAGGTATCAATACACTTAGGTGATCAGCAGTAACAACTGACCAGAAACTGATCAATGACAGCTTGAGAGAAAGTGTGTTCACTTGGATCCAGTTGTACTTTCTGTGAGTAGACTCTTGGTTTATTTCCCTATAAAGAGAAAAAAATATATATAGAAAGAAGACACTGAAACTCTAGCATGCTTTCAACTAACATCAGTAAGTATACATTTAATATTAAAATAGATGTTATTGATATGTATAAAAGTAGTAAGGATAGAAAATAAAAAAGAATCCTTTTAAAGGGACAGAGGTGATAGGGTGCTTTGCAAAGAATCACAACACATAATTCAGGACTAGGCAAATTAAGCACTTAGTTAAGGAAAATTTATCATGCTATTCTGTTTTGCAGATTCACTCCAATGCATGAATAGTTACTAACCAGAAACACAAACTAGTTACAAAGGGGATAGGAGCTATAAAAACAGGTGGAAATAAAATGTAGCTAAAAAAACAGTGGATGTGGAATAGTGAGAGTAAAGGCATGAAGAATGGCGTGCCCATATCCTTCAAATGAGAAATGGGCTAGAGGGAAGAAATTATTCCATGCACTCTGGAAATATGGGTTGCAAAATAATGTGTAAGGAAAGGATGTGGAAAGAACAAATAACCTGTGGGGTCCTTTAGGTGGAGTTTAATAAAGAAAACCAAAGTTCTCCAACAGATGGACAGCATCGACTACCGCCACATGAATGGCACCACTGTTGATTCCCCAGCTCAGCAATACAGTAATCATCTGACTGCCTGGCCTAGGGACTGTTCATGAGACCAGTGAAACCACCCTTCAACCTATCAAGTTATGGGAATCCCTATGCTCTTGTTCAAAAAATTGATCTCTTTGCAGTCTGTGTCCCCCAAACAAAGGACAGCAAAAAATTCCTTTGAGTCATATCATCCTATGCATAATAACAATGTCTTCCTTATTTTTTTACATCTTGTAATATTTTTGCCAAAAATATGCATAAATTCCAAATAAGGTAGCTTGTTACCAAAGTCAATAATTTTACATTTGCCCCGAAAGTAAAGTTCGTTGATTATCAAAGAATGTTCCAAATGTCTTTTACGATTGTTGCTTAAGCTATGCAAATTCCAATGATTTGATTTGGTAAGGAATTTCAAAACTGGTGCATAAAGGAATTCATTTTTCTACCAATCTTGGAGAAAATTCTGAACTTCCTAGTGAAACAATTTCCATGTTGTTAAAAGAACTAGTAACGTGAAAAGATGGACAGAAGTGTTCCATGAAAATGCTGACACAGATGGGAGCATGTTGTTTCTGAGGTCAATGGTTAGTGACCACTTATCCAAACTCGCTTAGATGTATACAGATCACATATATTCCAACTATATTCCACACATAAATATGGGTTCTTTGCTATTCATTTAAATTGCTGAGTTCTTGAAGTCGGCTTGAAGAATCATTATTTTCTTTGTGAAATGGAAAATATGGTTCTCATATTACACAAGCCTTTTGCCATGACGACATAGTAATTACAGAAAGAAATAAATTCAATCTTAGGCTACCATAAATTATTTAGCCTATAATCGTAGGACCCACACAGTTATAATGGGCAACAAGAGCTGAAATGAATGGGGAAGGGAAGATTTTCAAGACCAAGATCAGAAGACTATGACTGGCCTGAAAAGACACAAAGGATTTGTACAGAATGACCATTAAAAATCAGTTACTTGTACCGTTCATATACAAAACGTGCCCTTCTTTTCCCTTCTTCCCCCTTTTTTGTACACTGTTAATGTCTTTGCATCTTTTCCAGCAATCCTTTTAGTACACCTAAAAAATTCCCTATTTTGTTTGTTGGTAGCTATAATGCTGGTTCTGAAAAAACAAGTCTTTAAAAACTAGAAAACTCTATGTTCATTAATTTCTCAAAATTACTATCGACAAACCCTACTCAAAACATTGCAATAAACAACTTCAATTCAAAAAAAGAAGAAAACTACGGATGATGATCAATAGAGACTCTTAGATGTTGACCTTTTTTTATTATTGGACTGATAATATTGTTTGGCACCCGTAAAAGAACTTGTATTACCGACTTTAGAGTTGGCTACAAACTCTTTTCTAGCTGTTCCTGCCATCGAGGATTTGTCTGCATATTTGAGGGGGCGAGCCAGGAAAAACAGTTGCCTTTGTCCAAGAGCATAAGCCTATCCAGTGGTGGAAAAACTGGGGATATCTAAGTGAGCTTTCGGTTTTGCACTCAGCTTAAATGAGATCCTTTCCTTGATCTTCTCAATACATTTTCTTAAAGGTATTGAAAGCTGAAGAAAGGCTTCTGCAAACAAGGCCAAGAACATTAAAACCTCAAACCCATATAAATGGGATACAATACTTGCTCTGAGCCTGTGGCTCACTAATAGCCAGTCAGCTAACTCCACTCTCCCACATCCCCACTTGTTCTTAGAATAAGAATTATGTCTTAGAAGAGTTTTAAAAAGGCTAGACACAACAAAACTCATCATTCTATATGATTAATATGCACTAGGAAAGAAGATGACTACAAATACAAAAATAAATTTAGATGGCTGGAAATCATACTGCTAGTGATTGCTATAACAGAGGATTAAAATCCATTGCAATATCAAAGCCTGCTGCTGTCTCTGCCATGGTGTTTCTCTGCGTTCAGAATTCAAGATGTAAACATATTGGTTAAATAGCAATAAAATATTGAAATAGTATGACATGTCACAGAGATCTTTAATATCAAAATTTCACTGAAAAATTCTAACTGGAAAATATTTAACGCATGTTAAGGAGATGAGAAGTCATATATGTTTCTTTCCACATTTCATTTAAGGAAAACAAAGAAGAGATGAGTTTGGAAATAGAGTGAAGAGAGTCTTCAGATGCCACTGGGGTCTGGATGGTCTGATGAGGGCATCCTGCTGCCTCTGGAAATGCACATTCTCCCTACAATCTCTGAATGGTTTCGGTTGCTGGTCCAATGGTTAAAGCCTTCCTTGTATCTTAACTTCAGGTGATGCTTAGTTACCAAGTAGATTAAATTTTTAAAGGGTAGCAAGGCACATACTCAGTGATAAAATTATACTCATTCATAATAATGGAATGTGAGCACTTCTTCTATACAGTATTATCAGAGAGCCTTCTGGGGTCGTCAGGGTACCTCCAGAAACTTATCATGCATCACCTTTAGAGCAGTACATATTGGGTATTGCAGTTCCTAGGATGCATGACTACTAACATACCATTTTAGTATGGGGATTGCTAAAACAATACAGAAATGGCCACGTCCTTCTTAGTGGCCAATGTTTGAGTTCAAGAGCTTCTAAATTATAAACAGGAATGCTGGGCCATCTAACCACCCCTCTTCATGCTGAAATACTTTTGTAGTAAATTATTTTACAGCATTTATTTCTTCACGCTCTTTCATGTCCCGAAGAATTTCAGATAGAGTCTAAATAAGTCACATGTTGCTTGAAACTCCTCAAACTGCCTTCTCAAACTTTTAAAATAAAAGCAAAACTGAGCACTTGGAATTGGAAGGAGAATAGATATAGGAAGAAAAGGCCTTTTTGTGCCCAAATTATTAGGAACATTTAATTCTTTTTTTTCCTTTTGAGTAAAACAAGTACACACAGTAGTGTAATAATAATAATAACCAAAGGTCAGAAAATGGAAATAAATTACACACTGCTCATTATTAAGTAGCTATATTAAGCAATTGTGAAGTAAGCTGAATGAGAGGATCATCAAATACCTCTGCATCTGGTCCATGTCATGTAGAACCACTTTTACCCGATGTTTCATTTTTCATTCATTGTCTCAACTTGCATTAAGAGCTATAATAAGACCATGTTATTAAACTGGCTCTTTCTTTAAACCGTAACTGAAATGGGGGAAATACTGCTCAGGCCTTGGCTCTAAGAGAAGCTTTGTTGTCCCGAAAGAGCAAATGAGAGTTTATGGATAGTGGCGGTTGTGTAGCTGGTGCTATGTACCTCTGACATGGCTCTTGGGTTCAGAATTAGGTGAGACAGTACCATTGGTCAGGACCTTGGAAGGTAGATTTATTGGTGGTAACTTAACTCGTGACTTTGTTTGAAATTCCACTGGTTTATCCCACTTCACTTTAGGTGTTTTGAACACAGTGTCTCCTTCTGCTAAGGACTGAGTTGTGACTTTCTCCAAATTCTTATGCTGAAGCCTTAATTCCCAGAGTGACTATTTGGAGACAGGGCCTATAGAGAAGTAATTCAAGTTACATAAGGTCATAGGGTAAGGTCCTAATTTGATAGGACTAATGTCCTCATAAAAAAAGAAAGAGACACCAGAGACCTCTCTTTCTAGACTGACAGGAAAAGCCACATGAGAACACATGGAGAAAGCAGCTCGGTGAAAGCCAAGAAGAAAGGTTCCACAGAGAACAACCCTGCTGGTCCCTTGATCTTGCACTTCCAGCCACGGGAACTGTGAGATAATAAATTTCTGTTGTTCAAACCGCCCAGACTGTAGTTTTCTGCTACGTCAGCCTGAGCAGAACAATATGCCTACCAAAAAATCCTGCCCCTGTCCCCGTAGTCACACCTTCAAAGTGGGTGTGAGATCTTGTCCTGTAAGTCACCTGACCATCTCTTCTATCCAGAGATGTCTATCCCACTGCATCCCCACCCAGAGCGATTTGTGTCAGGAGACATAATCCCCGGGAATTCATCTGTACAACTCAGAAGTCCTCCTTCCCTTTAACGGTGTCTTCCTTTTTTTTTTTTTAAAGAGAGAAGTACAATGAGAGAGAGAGAGAGAGAGAATGAATCCATTTTTATTGAATTTTTCACATGGCTTTCATTGCTCGGACACTTAGTTGTGTACGTTGGTGCTGGGATTTGAACCCGTGTACTTGTGCATTCCAGGCAAGTGCTGTAACCGCCAAGCCAGCTACTACTCCAGCCCCCACGTGGACAAATTCTAACGAATTGTTCCATTCCTGCTCGCTCTTTATTAGTTCAACAGAGTCTTTCACAATGAAGAGATTCATTGCTACACATTCACACATGCATACGTAATGATAATATAATTTGAACAGATCGTAATCCAGGATCTCCCTGCCATCTCACCCTCTCTTTCCCCGCTCATCTCTTATCTCCACCGTAATTTCCCCCTATTACAGATAAAAATGTCCATGTAAATATATATTAATTTTTGTATTTTCTAGTTTTAAATATCTGTTTGAGTATTATTTTACTTCTCAGGGCAGTCCACTGTACCCTACAGTATTGATAACCTCCCTTTTCCCTTCCTCTTCTCCTTCCCTCTCTCCTCCCCTCCTGCTCTCTTCCTCTTTTTATACAAATAATAACATATAGTTCATGGTCACCCATTTCTGGGTTCTTATAAATTCCACAGCCTGAATGCCAATGGCTTTCTTGGCTGCCTTTCCCCAGCCTAATGATAGATACTCTATAAGAGCCACAGAAGCACTGAACTCTGTGGTTTCTGAACATTGTTGCCTTCTAGGAGAAAAAGGCAAAATGAGAGGAATGTGCACTGGGACATAAGGTATTTTATAGAGTTCCCAAAATCGAGCATATCTTGCCACTTCATTCAGGAACAGCATTTATCCTCTCTAATAATCCAGAGTCATAACACATTCATAGGAACTGTACTGTAAAACCCTTATTACTAATTCTGAAGAATGAAAAACCATGACCTTATAATGCCAAAAGAGTGTTTATCCCTAACATTCCCTGGGCTTTATCATGTTTTACAATGATTCCTACACTGACTGATATTGCATGACATTACCCCAAAGGTCATCTCCGCAATCAATAGGTAACTTCATTGACAGAAGAGGTAGATGGGAGACTTGCAGTGCAGGTTGCCACAATTGTTGCCATGGATTGAATCATTTCTAAGAAACAACAATGACAGCAGAAAAATTGATTTCATAACTGTACCACCTACCTAAGACATTTACAACACGTATTTTGTATCGAGTAGTTTAAGATGTTAAGAGAACTTGGCTGTTTAATCTCCATGCACCTTAGTTCCGGCTGCTGTAGCAACTATGACATGAATAAACATCAAACATTGCTCACAGTTCAGGATCTAAAAGTCCAAGAACAAGGTGCCAGCCAATTTAGTTCAAGACTAGGACTCTCTTCCTGATTTGCAAGTGACTGCCTTCCAGTCATATCTTCACATGGAGGAAAGAGATCATCTCTCTCTTGTCTGTCCTGATGACAGCCTAGCCCCAATTCATGAGGGCTCCATCCTCCTGATCCATTTACCTCCTGACTATATTCAGTCTCCATATACCATTACCCTGAGGATTAGGGCCTCAAGAGGTGAGCCCTGAGGGAGCACACTCTATTCACAGAACCCTATTTTGAGAAACAGACAAAAACACTATTTTCAGAGGGGTTCCCTTTAAGTTGAGAGGCAGCCATTGCTTAGGCAACATCTTCTAGCTAGCTTGAGTTGTGTTGAAAGGTTGGCCTTGGCTTTCTGTTTGAAACTCTCACAAAGTGACCTAAAGGTCAAATTTTTGACTGGATAATAGGGCAAGAGATGCTAGTGGATGTGGTCAAGGGTATGCTCAGGGGGTATTGTGGCTGTGAGGCCCAGGGAGTTTATATCTGTCAACAGTTTAAGTGTTTCAAAGGTTTCCCCTCCAAAGGATTTTAATCCTAGTCTTCCACAAGTCACCAACTTCTCAAAATTAATCTATTTTGAAGAGAACCCACAAGTAGAAACTCTCTCCAAGCTTGCTAGCTGTCCTTGAAATGTGTGTCAGTGGTAAGAGCTCATAAATGAACTGTCTTTGGCTTTGGTACCCACAAGGGGCAGAAAATTTCTATCAAACCATTGAAATACACATGTGATCTTGATTTAACTCAAGAAATTGAGACCCAAGATTTGTATTTTATTTTCTTTCAGCCAAGTTTCATTTCTAGTTTTTTTCAGGGTGGATACTTAAAAAGGCTCTAGAGTAAAAAACATTTGACTATATAAAAAATGTACAATCTACATACATAATATGCTAATTATATGGACACATGCTTATGTATATGTATATCCATATAAGAACATAATTGTATATATGCACGTGTATTTCCCATATGAAAATTTGAGTTTACTTGTATTTAACTTTTTTTTGTGAGATTTACTCACTATATTTCTAACACATAAGGTTTGTTTTGGAAGATTTTCTATCTATTCAGTCATGCCGAGTAATTAGCTTCAGTTTTTGTGACTGACTCTATTAGGTCAATTCCAGGCGGATGAGGGCATCAGATAGCCCACACCCTCAAGTGACTGGATGGTGGCAGGGCATCAGGCAGTCCTGCATGAAAGAACAACAAATCAGAGACTGACAGAGAAGCCCTAATGGAGTCTGGCAATTGCCCAATGATCAATGGAATCCCCAGCCAATTCTTTAAGGCAAGGTCCTCAAACTTCCTCTTCCCACCCTAGACTACAAAGTCACTGCCCAGCCAGGGCCGCGTGCTACTTCCTCTGCCCACCCTCACAATGGCTGGTTGGTGAATCTGGCCCAAGAGCAGCCAATCCCAATAAAAAGGTTTTGCTCAGCTGCTTTTAGGCCTGATTCCTTTTCAAACATCAGCACCTGAACATTTGGTGCTGAACACCCATTTTTCCTGATTTTTTACAGACACTTTCAACATCTCTGAATCATTGGATTGGAGTATGGTGACCTATATCAACTAAAGGTTAGAAGAAGTTTATGGAAGTAGGATATATCTAAAATTCATTTCTTGGCTTTCAAGTTTTAGGTACATTATTTAATTATGCCTAAGGGTGTCTTTTTAATATCTAAATTGCTAGAGATGAACATTTGATAACTAAGTGTATATTTAGGTTAATTATCTCCAAATGTTTTGAATTGCGATGTCATCAAGAAAAAAACATCTTTAGCATGTAACTTCAATAAATTTTACATATATATATATATATATATATATATGCATACACACACACTATGGAAATAAATTATGAATATTATGACATACAAAACTAGAAATTTAAAAGTTGCAACATAAAGATGAAATAAGTAATTGCGTAACAATTTCATTGTGTTCAATGACATACAACATTTTGTTCCCATTAAAATATTATTAGCAATTGCATTAGTCTGTGGAGAGCAATCTCCTCTGCAATAACAATACTGAGTTCTGGTTAGCTTATCACAATAAAGTTTACTTTTTGCTTACTTTAGAGTCTGAAGTGGGCTGTGCTTTGGTGGGTTATTGTCTCATGTAACTCCAGGATGAGTCCCTCTTGTATTGCTGCCACATGCTGCCTCCAGAGTCACTTAGAAAAAGAGAAATAAAACATAAAAGGTTGCACAAGAAGTTTTAAGAGCCAAACTCCAAAGTGCTGCACAACTCTTCAACTTACATTTCATTAGCCAAAATGCAATCAAATGACCCAGAACTGACTGCAGAAGAGTCTTGGACGTGAAGATGTACATATATATCCAATAAAGGAAATGAAGTAAACTCCCAGTATTGTTTCTGCCATGAAAATATTTAATATTATATTATTACTGGATCTTTATAAACTTAGAACAAGGCAAATTAATAAGCTTAATGTATTATAAAATGTTGATTTAACATACTGTATTGCAGACATTCAAAGATCTCATTTTAAACTTATTTCAAAACTGACTTTCAGGCCCAAAATTGCTGAAAAACTTATTTCGCAAAGGTAAGTATACGTAAGTGGTAGATGAAAATTTGAAATACATATTTTTGTGTTTTGTAGGCTTTAAAACTCTTGCCCTTGAAAAGAGTGTATTTCAGATTCTAATCATGTTGTTGTTCATTCTTGCTCTCAGGCATTTTCCTGAAGTAGGAAGTATAAGCAAGTGCTTCTCTAATGATTTCAGTCTTTAACTATTAAGGAATCTCAAATATAGTTCCTAAGCACTCTTTTAACCTTGAGACAAACTGTAAAAAGTGCTTATTTTCGTAGTTACTACCTTAAAGCATCATTGGTGACATGAAAGAGCCATGTCTTAGTCATGATGGTCCCATGTTCTCATTCACTTCTTAATCACTAATATGACCTTAGGAGGAGGATCCCAATTAATCCAAATAAATACAAATTCATACTATGCATAGTCTATTAAATCATTCTGAATACTGTCAGGTTCATATCTTATTTTTAGCTTCCAACATAGCTGATAAGGAGCTTGTTCTGGTCTAGTAGTTAGCTTCTCCATGTTGTAAGTGTTGCTGTACTCACATTGTTATTATTATTTTCAATTTGAAGTTTCTCAATAAGAATATTTTAATCCACTGACTCACTTTATTAGCATCTTGTTGTTTAAAACAGGATGGTATAATTTACAAATTCATTTAAGTGAGTAAGATAAACTTCAAATTATCACAATACATTAAAAGAGAAAAAGGAGTGAGAGTTCCACTGCCAACCCTTGGCTGTTGGGTGAGTGAATGGTGTGCCACCATCTTATAGGTGGTCCTAGTGAAACCCCCCATCTCCATCTATGTTTAAAATGTTTCTTCAAAAATCATTTTATATTTATAAATAAAAGCAAATGGAAATTCTAATATTTTCTTCCTTCAGCTCCATGAGATATCTGAAGGACAGACACTCCATGTTTTGGGACTGAACTTTCAGGAACAGTTGACGGCACCTCCCCAAAATGACAGCAGTTATTACCAATGGATGAATCCCAAGATTTTAAGTAGAAAAATCTCAGGAAAATTCTGTTTTTTTTTTTTCTACCTGTAAATTTCAGTTTTCCAGTTTAGTGGTATAGTAGTTCATCCTATTCACAGTCTCAGTTGCCCAGAGTCACCCGTATTATGAAATAATAAGTAGAAAATTCCAGAAATAAACAATTCATGAGTTTTAAATTACACACCATCCTACTCCATTCCTCTTTGGATGTGAATCTTCCCTTTGTTAGCATATCCACATAGAAAAATCTTATCCTAGTCACTCGATAACCATCTTGATTATCTGAAGGACCATAAGAGTACCCCAGGGTTGGTGTTCAGGAAAATCCCACAGTGCCCCCTCATTATCTCACATCATCTCACTATATGAGCATTGATTGCTTCTCATAATCATCAAAAGAGGAGTGAATACAATACAATGAGATATTGTGAGAAAAAGAAGAAGGGAAAAGGAGGCCACATTCACATAACGTTCATGACAGTATATAGTTATAATTGTTTTTAGTTATTGTTGATAATCACTCAACTGTACCTAATTTAAAATTTAAATTTTATCATAGGTATGTATGTTTAGGAAAAGCCATAACATTTAGAAAATTTGATACTTTTAGTAGTTTCAGACAACCTTAGAATGTTTCTTCTACAGATAAGAGGGGACTATCATACATTCATTTTATTGTATATCAAAATCTTTCAGTGTTGAGTAATCTCAAATGTTAATTTGGCCGTGGGTAGTAGTCTAGGCATTTAGAAATACTGTGGACATTTTAGGAGTGGGAGTGAAGGGAGGCCTGGGCTTTGGAGCATGGTGTAGGTACTGGTTACTAAGCCTATTTTCTGCCCTGGTATCAAAATCAGGATTGCTTCAACTTTTGACTGCCATTCAATGATGTATTTTTGTAAAAAAAAAAATGCAGGTGAGATCCTGTGTTTTAATATCCATTCCCTTTGACATTAAAATACTCAAAAGGAGTTATTCTTCATATTATTCATGTGCACAAGGGAATTTCCTAAATTTGAATCTGGATTTTATAACACTTTGGTGAAATGTTTTTATAACTATTAAATATATTGTAGTGGTTAAGACTAGGACCTCTGAATTTAGGATTTCTGCTTTTAAACACTGGTCCTACTTTTTAATATGTACATAGCATTTACAATTTACTTATGTTTCTTAAGATTCAATTTTCTAACTCATAAATTTATTTTGAGGATTAAATAAGTAATACATAAGCCTAAGTACAATGTATGACTTTATGCCCAATATATTGTTTTTATTACCACTACTAATATATCTATGACTAGCACAACTCAATAGTGTAGGAGAACATATATATACACACATATATACACAGACATATATATATATACAAAATTTTTATTCTATTTAAATCTTTTAATTTTAAGAGTTTTTCTTCTTTTATTGCTTTATTGAATCTAAAATAAAATTATTGAAATTTGGTAAAAGCATAAAACACCTACCTTAATTAAACTGCATATATTTTAAAATTAAACAAGTTTAATAATTATTTTCTAAGATTCCAGCATCTGAAAATGCACTCAACAACATCACCTGTATAGGAAACAAAATATTCCATTTTCAGGACCAATAAGATGAAACTTTAACACTTAATTATTAAGCCTATTTTATCAGAAACCATAGTGTATGTGTATATAGTTTTTTTTTTTTTTTTTTGGTGTAGTACTAGGGAAACACCCAGGATGCTGTACCACTGAACTGCCTCCCCAGGCTTTTTTATTTTTTAAGTTTTTTTTTATTCACTCAATATAGTCTTACGTATAGGAGAGAATCATTGTCACACATTCGTGAACACATGGATATTGACAGAACAAGCCAAGGCTGATGCCAGTTCATGATCTCCCTGCTTTAATTCCCCCATCCCATATTTATACTACTTTACCCCCATATTAGTTGGGCTTCTAATGGAAGTCGAAGGTTCCCCACTGGGTTGTAACACCCTGACTCTCTCCCTCCATCTGCCTTGCTATCTCTCCTATTCCCACCACTGTTCCCTGCCCCCCTCCCTTCAACCCTCAGCATCATAGGCAGGTTTCCCCCTGCTTGTGTAAAAAGTCACCCATGTTGAGGTTATTATTAGCTTAGCCAACTTTCAGTCTGTTTCTGATTGTATTCTAGCTTCCACGCAAGAGAGAAAACATTCAGCCCTTGAGTCTCTGAGTTTGGGATATTTCACTCAGCATAATTTTTTCCATCTCCATCCATTTGGCTGCAAATGCCTTGATATCATTCTCTCTTATAGCAGAGTAGAATTCCATTGTATATATGTACCACAGTTTTTGAATCCACTCATCCAGTGAGGGGCATCTGGGTTGGTTCCATAGTTTAGCTATAGTAAATTGAGCTGCTATAAACATTAATTAAGCTGTATCTCTGTAGTATGAAGATTCTAGCTCTTTTTGCAAAATACCCAGGAGTGGGATAGTTGGGTCAAAATGTGGTTCCAGGCCTAGTTTTTGGAGGAGTCTCCACACTGCTTTCCAGAATGGCTGTACAAGCTTACAGTCCTACCAACATTGTAGAAGTGTTCCTCTCTTCCCACAACCCCTCTAGCATCTGTCATTGTTCATATTCTTCATTTTCGTCACTCTGAAAGGAGTGAGGTAGAATCTCAGTGAAGTTTTGATTTGTATTTATCTGATTGCTAGTGATATACAGCATTTTCTCATTTATTTATGGGCTTTTTGGACTTCCTCCATTGAGGAATTTCTATATAACTTCTTAGCCCATTCATTGATTGGATTATTTGTGGTTTTGGTGTTCAATTTATTGAGTTCTTTGCGTGTTCTGGATATTAACCCTCTATCCAAGGTATATCAGGCAAAGATTTTCTCCCATTCTGTAGGTTCTCTCTTGACACTCTTAACTAACTCTTTAGCTGTGCAGAAACATTTTAGTTTAGTGGCATCCCATTCATTTATTCTTGGCTTTAATTCTTGTGCTATGGGAGTCTTGTTAGGAAAGGCAGTGCTGACACCTATGTTGTGGAGTGTTGATCCTATTTTTTCTTTAAGCAATTGTATAGTTGCTGTTTTAATTTCCAGATCCTTGAACGATTTTGATTTGATTCTTGTGCAAGGTAAGAGGTAAGAAGATTTTTTAAAGTTAAGTTTAAGTTTTTTAAGTTTCTCAATTCTTTCTTAGACAATCCATACTGAAATTGTCTGTCTAACCTAGTTGTTCTTCTTGTGCTATACAAATCTAAGAGCAAGAGCATAGATGTTGGAGGGTGGGTTTCATTTACATTCTTAGAAGAAATGTAAGAACAAAAATATTGTCCCATTTGAATTGCAGTCTGGCCTATGACTCATGGTCAGGTTTGAAGCCAACAAAGGAAAGAAAAATAAGCAAAGGACTGAATTCATATTTGGATTGTCACTTTATGAGTGTGTCATGGGGCTTCACAATTTCTTAGGTTAAATTATTTGCTCTAATCCAATGTCCACTTGATTCATGTATTTCTCAGGAAGAACTTCTGGGTAGAAAGGGTTTTGGTCCATATCAATGACAATTCCAAGAAGCAAATAATGATTGGGCACTGACCATGTGACTGAGTATCCTAATTGATGGGATACAAAACAAGGAACCCAGTAGTGGGTCTGTCTTTTAAAGTCTCAAATTGCAACTACAGAGGGAGGGAGGAAAGGAAGGGGAGAGGAAGGAAGAAGAGGGAGGGGTGGGGCACTACAGGGCTTCCAGGGAGCTGAGTACTATGACAGAAGAACAAACTGCATCGCAACAAGCGGGGACACATACTAAAGATTTTATATATTTCATAGAATGTAGGAGTACTTTCTTGAACCTACCTACAAAATAATTTCTTGCTCAATTTTGAAACTTTTAGTAAAGGTATACACAGCTTTCCCTTTCTCATATTTTTGTTTCCAAATTAAAATTATTTTTTATTCCTAAAGATATGAAACTACAAATATAGATTCTACTCAATGAAGTCTATGCAGTATTATACATAGTTCTAATACATATATTAGTGAAGGTCTACATCTCTTCCAACTAAAGGAGAGAGAACGAAGGTGCTGCCTATTCACTTCCTGACTTTGAATTATAGAATTATAGAATAATTTTCATTATTCTATCTTAATTAACCTACTGATGTGTAGCTACATAATTTTCCATTGAGTTTTCCAATCCTTGCTATAGGGATTACACTATATCCTTAACTTTATAGTCAAATTAGAATTAACACTGTGTAAAATTCACATTAATTATAAAAATATAATGTAGCTATATGTATTCATTTAGCTGCACACAACCTTCTAGTTGTAGTTTTCATTTGTTTAACATTTACCTACTCCATATTGCCAGAATCCGGTATTAAAGTTTTCACTTAAAATAGTATTTAAAATAACTAAAGAAGAAATCAGAAGTGATTTATATTTTCTGTTATTTACCATTGCTGATGCTTTTGAAAAATAGTTTCCACTTGGTGTTACCTCCATATGGCCTGAAGAAATGCTTGAGTATTTGCTGATGAAAACTTCTCTTAGTTTTCTTTTACCAGAAAATTCTTTTTTAAGCTGAATGGCCTTAGCCCTGCCGTGATGTCAAAGCTGCTGTATTTCTATCTAATGATGAAGTGTTAAATGACAAGACCAAGGACACAGAGTAAGCATTTGTGCAAATGTTAGAACTTTCATGCATACCTTCATAGCTAATTTTCCTTACAAAATGTTTTGAGAGGATGAAATAAAGATTGCAAAAGTTCTTTATAAAGTACAGAATGACCCCCAACAGAAAATCCTTTTGGAATAGTGTCACAGACTGTCTATGATAAGAAGGAAATATAACCCCAACTCTTCCTACCTTCCACTATCTCACTCTTCACAGTGACGCCTTGCAACTCACAAAGAGGTGAAATCTATTCAATCTCCTCTAATTTGTCCTTGTTCTGTGTCTTGTTTGACCAATGGAATAATAAAGGTGGCACAAGTACGGATTGATTGGGACTCGCCTGGTTGTAGCTTTGGTACATATTGCAGCCATCATGGCATGATCAAGTTTGGGCAAAGCTGAGAAATAATGGGAGACATGTGACTTGTTAACTAACAGACGTGGATCCAACACCAGATCTGTGAATGATGCCATGATTACCATCCAGCTCCAGCTGCACCGCTAAGTGGCCCATGACTAGAAATGTCCAGTCAACTCAGTCATCAGTGATAGTACATTTTGTTGTTTATGTCAAAATATTTTGGGATGATTGTTATAGAGCCAGAACAAATATACAGACTCAGCTCTGGCATACCTATAAGGTTTTTTTATTTTTTATTTTTTTATAGCCCCCTAGATCCATGTTCTATGCTGTGGTTGTAGTGGAGGAGGTATGGGTTAAGAGTGAAGACGAAAAGACTTGGATCACAAAGAGTCCAATACCAAGTAATAACCTGATTTACTTGTATTTAGAGAGGTAGTTAGGAAATGAATTGTGGTTAAACACGTTTCACCTTTAACTGCAAATCTTCATGCTTTAGATAGGATCTTTTTCAGTTAATTATATTTTACTGGAAAAAATATTTTAGAGGATCTTTTCTTCAGCTATCTAAATACACTGCCCTGCTCTTTTGTAAGACATCTTAGAAAGAGCTTTAACTACTCCTGATAAATTTGTTTGGCAATGTTAGCCTCACTTAAGGAAAAGATGTTGAGGATTACTTCTTCATGATTTCCTACAGATCATTTCATCTTATCCTCTTTAATCATAAAACATCTCATGTAAATGCAAATATTTGTTGTTACTTATAACTGTAGATAGACTCTATTTACTAAATGCAAGCATCGCCAAGAAGATTGTGGTGAGCTCACAGATTCAAACACATGGCTGAACGCCATCCATCAAGAATAAATTGGATATTTTTATCATAAAGCAAACAGAAGTCCATTTAAAATATACAACACTTAATGAGTTATAGAGTTCATATTTATCATTTTATGGGAAGACTCATTCAGATACCAAATGCCAGACTTCCTTCCTTTTGGACAATTCATCCTACTCTTTTGTCTTTGGCCAAATAGCATATGCCAGGCACATGGAAAGAACACAAGGTTCAGATTCAAAAGAACTCTGCTTGATTCTCAGTACTATAATCATCCATCCATGTTTTATATGCTAATTAGACTAGCTAATGTATTTTTGAATAAATGCTTTTATCTCTAACTAGTATTTATTGAACCTTTATTGTGCTAGGTACTAGGCAATATAGTTACATAGGCTATCTCATTAATTCTCACAAAAACCTTTGAAAGAAAACCCTTTAAATATTCCCATTTTATGTGCAAGGAAACTAACATTTGGAGCATTTAGGTAACTTATCTAAGGTGTTGAATCCTGTGAACTATAGAATTAGGATTCTAGACTGTAATTATTCTCCCGTAGTCCTCTCCCCATACTCCACCTCAGTTTTCTTGGGAATCCTCTTCCTTTTCAATATAAAAGGATCACTTAGTAAGGATTTAAAAAGTATGTACATGCAAGTATTTATGTACTTTAAAGCTATATATATATATATATATATATATATATATATATATAAAAATAATTATAAGCAGCAACAAGCAAGTAACAGTTGCCAGAATGGACTGCAACCAACTCAGGGTAAGCATACAGCTGTGCATGGATAAGGGATGTGCGCTAAAAGTCAGAATTGACACCAAAGTCAGAAAGTTAGCATTATATCCAAAACATTTTTGTTGCTTTTAATAACTCTGTCAATCATCTGTGAATGTATATAAATAGTTTTGAATTAGTATGTGCATCTTCATCCTGTACTTCTGGAGTAACAAGTTCCATATGTTTATTCTCAACTGAGTTGTCTTTTTGTTTATGGCTTAAAGTCTCAAGTTTCAAAGACTGTTTCTTGTATTCAGAAATTTTATGAATGAGTTTGTATTCAACTCTTTTGGACTCTCCGTGATTGCATGGACTTCAATTATATCTTTCCAGGTTTTTATCTTCCCATATTCCCAGTCTGAAGAGTTTTAACATTTTCCAGAATCTTCTTAGGAACATTAGGTGTTGTCTATGTGATGCCAAACATCTGGCTGAGAGGGGAATAAAGAAGCGAAGCATCAGGATGTGTTGCTATATCCAGATGTTTGGCCTTAATGAGAAACTTAACTAAGGTTCTCATTCTCCTCTAGACATTTAGAGATAGGGAATATGTGGCCAAAGCTCCTATTCTCTAAGGGTTAATGGGTACTACAAGAAGGTAATGAGGTTTAGGAATGATAAATCAGGACATCATGGTGCCAACCTGTGCAGAGAGGTGATTGGACTAGATGTCTGTTCTCTGACTCTGAAACTGAAGATGGTTTCCCTCCTGTGACTTGCAGTGGCAGGAAAATGAAAGTGAGGTTCCAAAAAGAAACCTCCAAGAGCATTCAGTAAGCAGGCAAGGGCTTTATTACTATTGTGGGAATTTCAAGTTAGGACATCCTATGGTTTGGTATGGATTAGAGAAAGTGGCCAGGAAGAAATATTAAGGAAGTACCCTCTAAAACCTTTTTCTCAAATGAGTCCATAATTGTCTAACTTGTAAACAGTTACAGTACTTCTGTAATATACTTCACAAGACATGCTACAAGATAAATTAGCTACAACATTTGGATAATGAAAGAAAAGAGCCATTATAATATTAAACACAGTGAGTAAAGTACTGCAGTTTCTAATTAAGTGCCCAACTCTGTTGTACAATGAACTATTTGTTGAACTTCTAAAACATAATTTTCAAACTTTGAATAAATGACTTATGACTTACGGCCATGCAGCAAAAACAGAGACATTTATGTAAGGACACATGGATTGCATTATCTTTTCCTAAATCTCTCTTTTACCTCCACATGGGCCTAACTGTATAGTACAGCTGGAAACAAGGATCCAGGTGGCTTGGCAGGAAAGACCCTGATCTACCTTAGCTGGCAATAAGCCAATTGTCATCCCAATAGAAATCCTAAACGAAAATTAGCTGTTGTGTGGGAGGTAGTACCCTCTGATTTTAAAACATTTCAGACACCAAGAAATCCCAGCAGGGCCCAGGCAACTATGCCCAATTTTAAGAAGGGTTTCCAGGGTCATGTTGTGTAACTATTACTTCCTGGACTTTACCTTCAGGGAGAAATTGAAAACTATTCTCATGCATGGATATGTAACATAAAGACAAGGGAGCACATACCAGCATGTTTATGCATATTTTGATTCCCTTAATCTCCCTAAGTCATTTGGAGTTCTCTTGGACTTGGTCTTGGCCAAAAACAGCTTCTTGGTACTGAGAAAAAAGAAAGTAGTCTCAAAATTACATAAAAAAGGCTCATCAAGCTTTTTGGACCTCGAACCTCTCTTACAAAACAGTTTGATGAGTCAAGTGTAAATGAACTAGATACATAGAAGCCAAACTTTTCATGACAAATGTGAGCTTAATAATAAGGACTGGGGGTTGGGAGGGTGAAGATAGATGTGAGGTCTTGAGAAAACATGTATTGAGTTTTGTTGATCATAAAGTGTTATACAAAAGCATCCTGATGCATGAATGAAACTAGAACTGGATTCACTCAACACTTCTATTGTTCCAGCAGAAAATCTGGAGGTGATATTTGATTTGGTGGCTCTGTAGTGTTTGCCCAAAGCAGCTCTGATATCACAAACTTCCATGAGGCAGTTCTGCATGGTAATTGATACTACCCAGATCCTAGACTGCCCTTTTCTTTTCCTTTTTTTTCTCCTTCTCCTTTTTTCTTCTTGCTCCTTCTCCTCCACTACCTCCTCTACCTCCTCTTCTTCCATTTCCTCCCACTTTTCTTTTTCAGAACCATTATGACTCCTTGCCTAATACCAGGACTATGATGACTCCACCATACGACCCTGCTATTCCACTCCTGGGTATCTTTCCAGGGGACTTAGAATCAGCACATTACAGTGACCAGCAATATCGATGTTCATAGCAGCACAATTTACTATTGCTAGGCTATGGAAACAATCCCGGTGTCCCTCACAGGAAGAATGGATCCAAAAACTGTGGTACATTTATACCATGGAATATTACACAGCAATTAGAAACAATGACATTGCAGCCTTCGAGAGTAAATGGATGGTTATGGAAGAGATCATGATGAGTAAAATCAGCTTAACCCAGAGATCTAAGGGTCGATTGTCTCCACTCATCTGTGGAGGTGGGGGACTAGACCCTGGACAATGAGAAAGTTGGTCTAGAAACATGAGTTAAATTCAGATAAGATGTAATGCTTTACAATTTAATACTATTTTTAGAGTTATAACGGG
>PVKS010011864.1:0-55359 GCA_004027875.1 Aplodontia rufa | reverse complement strand
CGTACACAACTAAGTGTTGGAGCAACTAAGGCCATGTGAAAAACTAAATAAAGTTGTTTCTCTCTTTCTCTCTCTCTCACTGTCCCTCTCTCTTTAAAAAAAAAAAAAAATCCGGGCCTTCTAAATGAATGGAACCGGAGGCTCTCATGCAAAGTGAAATAAGCCATTCTCCAAAAGTCAGAAGTTGAATGTTCCTTCTGCTATGTGGAAGGTGAAATAAGGAAAAGAGCAGGGGACTAGACAAAGAGGAGGAAACAGGGAGGAGGGAGGAGACTGGGAGAGCTCCATGAATGAATGGGACTTAACTTTCTGTGTTGACTTAGGAACCTCATCACCATGGGCATCCACAGGTCACTAATAAGAATGTGATGTGAGAGGCCACATCAGCAGGGATCGGTGTGCACACTTGATCAGGCTGCGACCGACGTGAGCACTGGGCTCATGGGCTCAGGTGGAAGATGTCCATGCTGTTCACATAAGCTTGTCGCTCTGGGACCATGGGGAGCTGGGGTGCTGGGCCCCCTGTCTCCCAGTGAGCAGGGCCTGAAGCAGATTTGCAGATGATGCAACCCGTCCAGCACCCAGCACTTTGCCCTGCTTGGCAGAAAGCCCAGCAGTCCTTGACCTCCCCCCTCCCCAGTCTGCTGATAAAAAGAAAAGTTTCCTCTCAGGGCCTCAGGGCCACCTCCCTCCGGGTTTATTGCTTTCTTGACACCTTCAGTGAGCTTCTGCAACCCTTTAAAGAGGCAGAGCCCTGGCGGGATCAGGTCCCTGTCCTGAAGCTAGGAGTGTAGAGGGTGCAGGTGCAGCTTCCCGCAGCTCTGGCGAGGTCCCAGGCCTTTCGCCTTCTCTCGCTGATGCCTGCAGAGGTGAGCCACTGCCACAGCTCCTGCCAGCCTGGCAGGGTGGGGGGCAGCTGAGCGGGTGGGGCTGGGGGCTTCCTCCTGGGCTCTCCTCCCACCTGTATTTGCTCTCCCCTTCGCCCTGGGGCAGGCACCTATGCGTGACACAGAGCTTGGCGGAGACCAGGCGAAGGAGCCAGGCATGAGCGACAGGTGTCATGTGTCCTGGTACGAGCGCTTTGTGCAGCCCTGCCTGGTGGAGCTGCTGGGCTCTGCCCTGTTCATCTTCCTCGGATGCCTGTCGGTCATCGAGAACGGGCCGGACACTGGGCTGCTGCAGCCGGCCCTGGCCCACGGGCTGGCCTTGGGACTCATCATCGCCACACTGGGGAATATCAGGTGAGACCAACTCGGAGTCTTCAGCCTGGGGCGGACTTGGGGAGCTGCGGGTGGGGGGCAGAGCTGTTGGCAGGGACCCTCGGGCACGCATTCAGGGTGGCAAGGAACAGTGTGGGCGGGAGGTCAGACTGTGTCTGCCATCTTAGCTCTGAGACTACAAGCTCAGTGGCTTTAGGCAAGTCACTGATCCCAAAGTCCCCCACCTATAAAACGGGAACAGTGTACTTTGAAAATGATCTTTTTTTCAAGCCTACGTAGCTAACCAGGCACTATCCTGAGCACTTCTCAGATATTGATCATTTAGTCCTCATGGCAACTTTGTGGGAGGTCCTGTGATTTCCCGCATTTCACATCTGTGAGAGAGGCCACGTAACCTGTCCTAGGAGCTGGGGCTCCAAGCTGCAGTACCTCACAAGAAGGAGGGCACAGGAATTAAGTGATGTGAAGGGCTTGTCACCTACGAGGCGCTCAGCCAGTGATGATTGCTGTGTTGCTGTCCTTATCAGGAGATGGTTTGGACACACCCGGGGTTGTCTCCCTCCACTTGGGTGTACTGGTGTTGGTGGGGGGTCCCAGCCTGCCAAGATGTCCCCAGAGAGGAGGGCAGGGCGCAGGGAGGTGCTCCTGTCACTTAGCTCTGATCAGCATGGGCACTCCGTGGGGAGGGTTTAGGAGGGGGCTCCCAGGGGAGCCATCTGGGTAGATTCCTCACAAGGGACACCAGGCAGGTGACTGGGGACATGACTGGACTGTATTTAATTTCACTCAAGAAATAGATCCAAGCAAGGAATTGAAATGTTTGTTTCTGGGGACACCAGAATGGAAAGAGAAATCTAACATCTGCAGATGTCCGTGGGAGGCGGCGGGTGGGATGAAAGCACACGATCTTTCACTAGGTGCACCTGGGGTTGACTGTAACCTCCGTCACCTCTTGGCTGGGCAACCAGGGGAAGTCACCGAGCTTCTCTGTGCGCAGCGCTAAGCGTGGATAATCACAGTAGCTGATGTTTGTTGAGTGCGAACTGTGCACACAATGCTGTGGGCTATACGCTCATTAAGTCAGTACATCTTTGCCACAGCCTTATCAGATAGAGATTATTCTTTTACTTTATTTATTTATTTAAAGAAAGAGGGACAGTGAGAGAGACAGAGAGAGAGAAACAATTTTTATTTAGTTTTTCACATGACCCTGGTTGCTCCGAGACTTCGTTGTGCATGTGGTGCTGGGGTTTTGTATGCCAGGCAAGCGCTGTAACCGCCAAGCCACCGCTCCAGCCCCTATTTATTTATTTTTTGGTATTGAATCCAGGAGCACTTAACAACTGGCCACATCCCTATCCCTTTAAAAAAATTTTTTTTAGGGCTGAGGACCGAACTTGGGGCCTTGCTCATGCTAGGCAAGCTCTCTGACCCTGAGCGAAATCCCCAACCCCCCTTTTAAAATTTTAAGACAGGTCTCACTAAGTTGGTTAGGACTTTGCTGATTTGTTGAGGCTGGCTTTGAACTAGTGACCCTCCACCCTCAGCCTCCCTAGCCATTGGGATTACAGACATGCACCACTATACCCAGCTATCTTTTCTTTGGTGCATTCGAGTTGTACACAATGGTGGGATTTGTTGTTAATATTATTACATGCACACAATATAACAATATAATTTGATCAATGTATTTCTATTTTTGCATTGCTGGGGATCTAACCCAGGGCCTCAAGCATGCTAAAGCTCAATCACTGAGCTACAGACCAAGCCAGGGTTTGCAGTTCAATTATTTATTCATTTTTGGTTCAAGTAGAGATTGTTAAGGCACTGAGAGGTTATGTAACTTGCTCAAGGCCACACAGCTCTTCAGCAGAGCTGGGCTGTGAACGCAGGTCAGGCTGGCTGGAAAACATCTCTTAGGCCTGAAGCAGAGGGTCTCTTTGTAACACCAACCTTTTATTCAGTCACTGGTTTTTACAACAAATGTTTATTCAGCCCTTCCGGGGTGCCAGGTACTGACTCTGAGGTTGCTGAATGGATCCGAGATAAGGTAGGTAGAGTACTCAACACAGCGCCTGGCACGTAGTAAGCGTTCTCTAAATATTTACCGAGTGAACAACGATGGAAGGAACTGGAAAGTGTCTTGGACGGTTCTCTGTTAAGGAGAGTGAACTTGGTCTAGGGAACATGTGTGCTCCTCAGGTACCCACACCTGTCGTGGTGGAGCCTTGTTCTGAGTAACAGTTTCTGTCCCCGCTCTTCCGGTGCCAAGGTAGAGAAGCTGGTGGCCTGGGGTCTGACTCTTCCATCCCCACTTCACCTGTCTGAAGTCGAGTAGGCCAGGGAGGCCCTTTCAACTTACGTCTGGACATCGACGGGTGCTTCTGAATCTGAAGCGCACGAAGGGCCAGGCAAGTTGGGGGCAGCTGGTCTTGAGGTATCAGGGTGCTGGACAGAGTCCTGCCCAGAGCCAAGCTCCTCATCCAGCCTCAGTTCATGCCCTGTGTCACTGGGGAGTAATCAAGCCCACTGGTGGGCTTTAACATCTGAGGGGCACTTTGGCTCCTGCATGGCATGGGAGGGTCTTGGGGCCACTTTCCCTCCTATGGGGGGGTCCTGGTGACCTGCAGGGTTTAGTGGGTCAAGCTCTGGGGATAGTCCCTTCTTAGAGTGTGAGAGGATCCTGATGGGGTGGCAGCAGATGGGGGCCTCCTGGTTCTGGAACCTGGCAGCTTACACATCTTGGTAAAAAGAGGGCTCTTCACCTGTGATCAATGGAAGGTCCCGTCACCTCAACTTGCCCTTTGGCCTGGGTTGTCTAACCCTAACCTGATCATGAACCTCCAACCCCATCCCCGATTCTCAGAGCCATTTCCAGTTAACTGAACTAATCTCAATTTTATACTCATCACACTTTCTGACCAAAATTAGTTTTTCCCCTTCCCAGCTAAGCAGGTCAACCAATCACGAGCTCTTATTTGGGACCTAGCTGCTAACAAGGGGAAGCCAGGGTCCCTCTTGTGGGCTATTGATTTGGAGTCTGGCCTCTCAGTCTAACCTATGGCCAAGTCTTGGAAGGGCTGGAGGGAGCCCTGACCAAGTCTAGGAGGAGTCAGAGATGGTCTCCCAGTGTCCTTCCTCTAGGAACATCTGCCGCTGGCTTAGGAGCTGCTCCTCCCTCTGCCGCCTCCCCTGCTGGCTCACCTAGTACCTAGCACCTCAGGAGAAGGGGAGAGATGGGCTGTGGTTCTCTCTGGGTCACAGCCTGGATTGGCTCTGGCCCCACGAGGCCAGCCTGAGGGACTGGCGGGGACACCTAGCCTGTGGTGAGCCCTGGACCTTGGCCTCATGATTTCCTTGTTTTGTGGGACACAGTGGTGGACACTTCAACCCTGCGGTGTCACTGGCGGCCATGCTGATCGGAGGCCTCAACCTGATCATGCTTCTTCCCTACTGGATCTCCCAGCTGTGTGGGGGGCTGATTGGGGCTGCCCTGGCCAAGGTGGGTGATCCCCAGGGGGGCTGGGCTGGCTCCTGTGGGGCTGCTGGGGGTGCAGAGGTGGTGGAGTTGGGAAATGTCTACTGTCTGCTTCTGTCAGTGGAAGTGGGTGGCCCTTTTCTTCTGGGGCAGGGGACACTCCAAGGGCCTCTAGTTCCCTCCACATCTACCCGGTTCCATCCTTATGTGGACACACCTCTTCCCTGGACAGATCAGGAAGCAAATTCATGGCTTAACATTTCTCTTCCTGAGCCCACGTCTGGCTTTGGAATGGATTTGGAATGGATTTGGATGGTTTCTGAAATTCATTCACTTATTCATTCATTTCTTCATTCTATAAATACCTCCCCAAGCTCTGGCTGAGGACACGGGGTGAATATGGTTATCCTCTCGGAGAAACTCCGGAGTGAACGCCTCTGTACTCTTCAGTTCGCCTGTCCTGAAACTCAGCTGCCTTCAATGGGAGTCGATGCTCAATTTCTCAGTCTTCCCATCCAACCAGGTGTGGTGCACACCTGTAATTCCAGCAACCTGGGAGGCTGAGGCAGGAGGATGGCAAGTTGCAAAGCCAGTCTCAGCAACTTAGTGAAGCCCTAAGCAACTTAGTGAGACACTGTCTCAAAATTAAAAAATAAAGAAGGCTGGGAGTGTGGCTCAGTGGTTAACACCCCTGGGTTCAATTCCTAGTATATAAAAGAAAAAATCCTCCCAATCAAGAAAGCTAGCTCTTCCTCTTGGCTGCAGCTATTTTTTGGGGGGTCTTTCATGCATGCTAAGTAAGTGTGCTACCTCTGAGCTACACCCCCAGCTTGGGCCACAGGATTCTTGTAGCTCTGCCTGTAGCCCCCAGGGTACACTCCTTCCTTCCCTCCTTGCTCTTCTTTTGCACTTATGTCTCAGTTCAGAGATCCTTAAAGGTATGGATCTTGTACGGTGCGTGGCATGTGCTGGGGAGGAGGGGAGCCCTGTTAGCCTGGGTGGGGTTTGGCCTAAAAGCCCTAAAAGCTGGTCCAGTCCAGGCTTTGGTCTCGGATCTCATTTTGCTGTCTTCCCTGGCCTCCCCACACTCCGGGGAGGCTGGTTCCTGTCTGCAGGAAGCAGCCTGGGCCTGCTGCACTGCCGGCCCCTCTGCTCAGCTCCCAGCTGCTCCTCCTCCCCTGTGAGGCTGAGTGGCTTCTCTCCACAGGCGGTCAGTCCCGAGGAGAGGTTCTGGAATGCGTCTGGGGCGGCCTTTACGACAGTCCAGGAGCAGGGGCAGGTGGCTGGAGCGCTTGGGGTGGAGATCCTCCTGACCACACTGCTGGCACTGGCTGTGTGCATGGGCGCCATCAACGAGAAGACGCAAAGCCCTCTGGCCCCCTTCTGCATCGGCTTCTCTGTCACCGTGGATATCCTGGCAGGGTGAGTGTCCCTCGGCATTGAGTTACTGTGCCCAGATCTGGGCCAAGCCCTTAGAGGATTAGGCCTGAGGGTCACAGACTCAACTGCCAACAGGGGCCACGATGGTGCTGCACATGGGGACCGTGGGTTGGCTTTGGGCAGCAACAGATTGGTGGGGACTGTGGTAACTAGCAGGCTCTGGTCCATCATGGCTGTGACAACATGAGCTGGACGACCCTGCCAATTTCATTCAAGGAAGGCAGAAATCTGAATTTTTATAAAGCAAAGTGTCCCAGCTTTTTGTCGTGTGAATAAAACATTGCTGCAGGCTGTGGTCGCAGGCTTATTAGGAGCATCAACATCCATTGTTTCATTTATTTTGAGGCTTTCGGTAATTGTAGGAAGGCATTAATGAGACAAAATGGGGTCAGAGATCATTTCTCCCATTTTACAGATGAGGAAAACCGAGGCCCAGAGACAGAAATGTTTAAGGTCATTGGGCAATGGCAAGTCGTGAGAAATCGGGAACAAGAACCACATATGCTCAAGGGGACAAAGGGGTCCCTTCCTAACATCCTACTCCTTCGTTTCTTTTGGACACAGAACCAACTTTAGCCTTTCTCCAGGGTCAATTCTCTGACCCCATTGGGAGGTGTAGTCTAGGGCCAACCTGGGGTGGTGCTTTGCTGCCCCCTAGTGGCACTTGGTTCACTACGCGCCTACTGGATCCATCTCCTTGATCTCCTTGACTTTGGCTACTGGACCCAGATGAGGGGAGGTCTTCAGAACCCCAGTCTCAGTGTGTGGGGTCAGAGGTGGAACTAGCAGGGCTGGGTTTGAATCTGGGTCAGTTTGACTCCAAGCAGGCTGACAGCTGGTGGACTCTGGTTTGTGGACTTTGGAGAGGAATTTGATTCGTTAGTTCTTCCTGGCATCACCAAGGAATTCTTTGCCAGTTACTTTTTCAGAAGAGTGTGCCGGAGTGGCAGGCTGTATGTCCAGGAAGGAGCCACAGCTTTGATTTCTTAGTGCTAAGGGCACAGTCCCTCTGCCTTCTGTAGATCCACCCAGGGGCCCATTGGGGATCTGAGTGACCCGTGTGGCCATGTGGTTGCAGGGGTGCTATCTCTGGAGCCTGCATGAACCCGGCTCGTGCCTTTGGACCTGCTGTGGTGGCCAACCACTGGGGCTTCCACTGGATCTACTGGGTGGGCCCACTCCTGGCTGGCCTGCTTGTAGGACTGCTCATCAGGTAAGGGTGTGGCCCAGGGATATGGAGACAGCTCCCAGAGAGCCCAGGGCTAGAGGGCTGGACTCCCACTTTGGCTCAGAGAAAGATGGAGCCTGTTCAGGCAAGGAATCTGTGTTTACCTAGAATGCTTAGTTGCAACTCACAGAAATCCTGCCGAAGGAGGGGTTGATTGCCTGCCATGATAGAGAAGTCACAGCTGGTGCTGGCTTCAGACCAAAGTCCTTAGGACCTGGGCTTTCTCAAGGACCCTGCTTTGCTCTGTGTGGCTCTGTGCTGAAGCAGGCTCTCCAGGAGAGGCACAGCTGCCCACTGGCCACTCCGTGCCTATGTCCTAGCAGTCTGACAATCCAGAGGAGGTGGAACAACTGCTCTCCTGAAAACTCTGGGTCTGATGTTCACTGGTGGGGGCCAGTCCAGCTTGGGTGTCCACCTCTGAATCTGACACTCTTAGTGCTGTGTCGGCAGGATGAGCTGCGCCGCTGGTGTGGGGCAGAGCCTGCTTACCTCAATAACCTCGAGTAGGGCAGAGATTAGGGGAGGGGAGTCCCCACAGGGCTGATGTGTGACCCCAGAAGCCCCATCCACGTAGGAAAAGCATGTAAATAGTGCTTCCAGGGGCATCACGCCAGCAGGTGCCGTTCACTTAAAACAGTGCGAGCACTGCTCCCCGGAACTGTGCAGTTAATAAGGCTGAAAGCGTGGAAGGAGAAGTGGCCTCCAGGCACAAAACGCTGGGGTCCCCTCCTGTGCTTGATCTATCCTCGGGCTCTCTTACATCCTCTCCTTCGGCTCCAGGGGGAGGGCGGATCACTGTCTGGATTTGTTCCCAGTTGGGTCTACCTTGCTGTCTGGGAGGGGACAGGCATGGGGATAGACAGCCCATACGTCTAGACTATCCACACCATGCCCTCGGCAGCCCAGGGACTCCAGGCCCTGCCTGAGGCTCAGTGAAAAGGGTCACTCATCCCTCTCTTCTGCTGCTTTCCCAATGGTGGCAGTGAGCGAATTCAGGAGACCAGAGAGGAGACAGAGCCTCTCTCTCCAGGGCTGGAAAGGCGCAGGAAGGCAGGAGGCGCGATGAAAGGCTGTCTTTCCTCCAGGGGCTCAGGGGCCTCACAGTGCCAGCACTTTTCTTTTTCCCGTAGGTTCTTCATTGGCGATGGGAAAACCCGCCTGATTCTAAAGGGACGATGAAGTAGAGCCGCCAGAATCGCCGCCGCCCCCATGCCCTCAGCTGCCCCGTTCTGGGCTGAGGACAAGACAGCTTCTGCACTTCTGGGCAGAGGCCCAGATGAGCAAAGGACCTGACTTGGCCTGGCCTCACAGACAGACAGACAGACAGACAGACTGCCGCAAAGGCCTGAGGATGCTCTAGTTCTTGGAATTGCTTTGTGCTCATCTGAGGACTTGGCCTGGGGAATGTGTTGCCAGGACTGCCCAGAGAGGTGGAAACTGCACCAAGTCCCAGGAGCAGGAGTGCAGCTGGAAGAAGTGGCTGTTGATGACGTCAGCTCATTTCCCCGCCCCCTTGCCTGCCTGCCTGCCTCCATCCCTCCTTCCATCCTTCCCTATATTTTTAAAAAGTTTTTTTTTGCAGTGTTGAGAACAGAACTCAGCATCTCTTGCTGGGCTGCACCCCATTCCTTCACACCCCCTTTCCCTTTCGTTCGGTCATTCTGTGGTTCTTCGGTCACAGAACGGCCTTCTGGAGCCTGAGCTCTTCCTCACTTCCCAAGCTGCCAATGTAACTTTGCAATAAACAGTCTAGCCTTTCTCTCCATGCGTCCACTGGCTTGCTGTCCATTTGACAAGGGGGCCCTGCTGGGAGGAAGTGAAGGTCTGCAGTGGGGCCTTGCCTGTGTGGTCTGGCTGAGCCCAGCGGAGCGGAGCTGCCAGTGCCAAGGAGGTGCTCGGAGTCAGGCCAACCCAGGGCCCGTCTCACTAGCCACACCCAGCTCGGAGCTCAGAGCCCACTCGGACCCCAGTCACAGCCAACGCCAAACCAGAGCCCTCAGGGCCCTGCTGAAAGATCAATGCAGAGTCCAAGGCCTGGGATGAGATCAACGCATTCATTGCACTCCAGCTGGGATGAGGGTGGGGATGGGTGCAGTAGAGCCGAGGAGGCAGTCCTGAGCAACAGGCAGAGAGCAAGTGCATATGAGTGGGAGATATGAGAAAAAAGGGCAAGAAGGGAGAAAAAGACAGTCTGAACTTCACACCTTCCCAGTATAGCATGCATCTTGAGAATCCATGCGTCAGGGGCTGGAGCGGTGGCTCAGCAGCAGCGCCCTTGCCTGGCGTGCGTGAGGACCAGCACCACATACACAACTGTCAGAAAATCAGACACCAGTTGAAAAAAATAAATAAATTTGATTCTTTCTATCTCTTAAAAAAGTAAGAATTCATGGGTCAAAAGTGATAAAAGTAAAACCAGAAGGGAGGCCAGGGAGTAGAGGAAGGGGATCAGGGGAGAAAGCAGGAGGGTAGAAGGCGAGGCACGGGGGATGAAAATGACCAAATCATGTTTGAACAAGTCACAACGAATCCCACTATCATGGAATTATAATGCACCAATAAAAATGAATCCACAGGTCATTTATGAAAGTTAATCATTATGACACCATAAAGAAGTGCCAGGGGAAAAATCAAAATGAAAAACTCACCCACTTCTACAAGATGAGCAACACGCCCACTGGAGTAAAAATGAAGAACTGGTCACTGGGGAAAACCCACCTAATCCTGCAGAGACCGTGAAGCAGGGCTGGGAGAGCCATCACTGCCCGGCCTATGCCCTGTAACGGCCTCCTGGAATGTGGACAAAGACATCACAGTCTCTCTCTATGAATGCACACATACGCATCTATGTAAATTCTATCATTCAACAATTCTCAGGGAAAAAGGGTATGAGCGCCAAGAATATCACAAGGATAGAAAAAAGAGAGGAAATTACATGGAAAAAAGAAATGAGCAAATTAGAAGATTTGTAAGGATTAAGAAATGCTACCAGGAAATAACAAGACAGGGCTATGTACTCACGTGCACACACCCACGTGAGGAGGACCGCTGACATTTACTGAGCGTCTGCTGTACATGCATCATGTCCTTGACTCCCATAGAGGGTTGAATGCTGTCCCCCAAATTCATGTCCACAATAAACCTCAGAATGCAACCTTATTTGGAAATACGGTCTTTGTAGATATAATTAAGGTAAACATCAAGATGCGATTGTACCAGATTAGGGTGGCCTAAATCCAACAATAATGTCCGTATGAGACACAGGAAAATGACACACACACTGTTCTGGAGGCCACATGAAAATGGAGGCAGAGGCTGTGTTGTGCTGTTGGCAGACCTCACCAGGTGCCACCAGGAGCTGGAAGACGCAAGGAGGGCTTTTCCTCTGGAGCCTTTGGATGGAGCATGTCCCTGCTGATACCTCAATTTCCAAATTCTGGCCTCCAGAATTATGAGAAAATACATTTCTATTATTTTAAGCCACCAGGCTTGTGGCAATTTGTTTCAGTAGTCCCAGGAAATGAATACAGAAAAGTACTCTTATTCTCTCATTTTCCAGAGGAGCCAATGGAGGTTCCCAGAGGTGACATTGCTCAAGTCACTCAGTATGTGGGTAGACCAACATCTAAAACCAGGTACGTCTTACTGTAGGGTCAGTGAGACCTGCCATACTTTACTGTTCCTGAGTAAGGGGTGGTGTTATGTCTTCTGCTTGCTCCTTCTTGCCTGTCAGAAAGACATGTATTAACACTTCTTTTCAGCTGCAATCGGGTTTCAAGCTCTGATCTTCAATTTCCAGCTCAAGAGAAATGTGGATAAAAATTCACCTCCATAACTATATTATGTGGTTTAGTATTTGCTGTGTAGAAAGGACTCAGGAAGTACCCACTGACTGAAAGAAGGGCTGATCCCAGTGTTATGGTTTAGGAGTGAGATGTCCCACAAAAGGTCACGTGTGAGACAGCGCGAGAATGTGCAGAGGTGAAATGATCAGGGTAAGAGCTTTAACCTAATCAGAGGATTAATCCACTGGTGGATTAACTGGGTGGTAACTGCAGTCAGGTAGGGTGTGGCTGGAGGAATCATGTCCCTGGGGTGTCTTTGCGGTTTATATTTTGTCCCTCGCACACAGAGCTCTTTCTCTGCTTCCTGGTTGCCAGCCCCTTCTACCATGATGTCCTGCCCGCCTCAGGCGAGAGCTATGGGATTGGCCAACCGTGGACTGAACTTCGGAAGCCGTCAGCCAAAAGAAACTTTTCTTCCTCGACATTATTCTTGTCAGGTCTTTTGGTCACAGGGATGCAAAGTTGATTCCTAAATTGATTCTGACCTCCAGAGTAGAAGCCAAAATTGACCCAGATCACTTCAGTTCCCTTCCACCTCACCTCCCCTTTCCTCTGCAACAAGGAAGTCACAGAATTTTGGGTCTTTGAACTATAAATACCATTGTAGTAGCAAAATATAGTGGCTATGAGTTTGGATCCTCAGCAAGAGCTACGTTAACTTCTCAGAACCATGAGCATGAAGAAGCTATTTAACTTCTCTTAGCCTCAGCTTTTTACCTCTAAAATAGAAACACTGCCTCGGAATGCTTGAGAGTTAACACCATGTTTACAAAGCACTGGCACAATGCCTAGGACGCAGTAAATGCAGGCTGCATTAGCACTCACAATTATCATCTAATCAAAGACTTTGCAATTTCCAAGCACCAGAATCGCAGCAAAGCTTCTAAAAGCACTTGGCACATAATGTGTTTTTTTCAGTGAATTATTCTGCAATAAGGATCTTAGACTCTTGTAGGACCCACTCATCCTGCCCAATCCCCAAACCCAGAGAGGTATTTTGACTCTGACTCAGTTAGAACTGAGAAGTCTGGATACCCATTCCAGGGTTCCTTCCACGGCAACAGGCATGGACTTCCTGCTCCAGCCTCTTGGGTACAAGTGCTGATTCGTTTCCTAAGTCCTTGTTGCCTGCTTATTAGAGTCCTGCCTCTCTCCCTCACCACACTGTTCAGAACTTGGGGTTTAAGCAATCCGAGAGGGAAGTGTGCCAATCTCCTGCTCTGGCTGGGAAGAAGGGTGTGGATTTCACCTTGGGCTGCAGGTGCTGCTGTTCTTAGACATGGGCTGTGCTCTGGCTGAGAGTCACGGGCCCCGGCCAGAGTCCTTTCTTGGAAGCAGGCTCCTTTCCCTGTAATTCCATACCACCCATGCAAGCACAGCTGCCTGTTCCATGGGCTCTATGCTCACGTACCCAAGCAACTCTTAAGGCCTTTGAGGTCTCTCCTCTGCCCCTCCCTCCTGCTGCCCCCCCAGTCCACAGGACACACACCACAATTTCCCCGAGTCCTAGTGCCTCAGGGTGGGTTCAGGAATTTGCCTGTCTTGGAACCTAAAGCTATTTGTCCTTCCCAAAGTCCTGGACCCATCATGGGTGATAATGAAGTTCCTCTTCATGCTAGAAACATCAAGTATTCGCTCTCTTTCCTTCAAGTCTAGTTGCCTCAATTCATTTACCGAATTGAAAATTTTTACCCTTAGAGATATTTTTCCTCCCTCAGAGGTTTAAAGCCTTCATCTAATTGCCAGATCTGAGTTGGTTCACAGCCTTAACTCCCTGTGAAGATAGGGGCTCAGGTAACTTGTGGAAGAATGCTGATCTAACACTGCATTACCAACTTCATTACAGCTTTCTCCAAAAAGGCTTGTGGCGATGCACTCTAGGAAAATAAGACTCCAGGGACTGACCTGGGATTGACAGTCTGAGAACAGTGACCCTGGGCAGGTGTAATTCTTGAGGTCTTTGGGTACGATTGCAGAAGGCTGCATAAAGTGGAGGCTTACAAAGTCCGTGTGATGGACACACCTTGTCTGGAATCTACTTGTTTAGGTGAACTGGCTCTGAGCCCATCCTGTAGCTCGCCCTATAGCTCTCTTCTAGAGTGGAGCTGGAAATACCCTCAGCAAATGGCAAAATCTCTAGTGACTTCATCATCCACGGAGTTGGGACCATTATGGAAAGAAGGGCTATGTGGAAGACACTAGAACTCTTCCTTTATGCCAAAATAGTGACGAAAGGAACACTGAGGATAACAGACTATGCTGCGTGAACATAGGCCCCCTCTGGCACAAGGATATTCTGAGCTCCAGGCACTTGAAAACCAGCAGGCACAAGAGAAGTCTGGACTCCTCTTCTGGAAAGCAGGAGCTGAGCCCTCCACGCCAAAGACGCCCTCCTTATCCCAGGAGAGACACATTCTAATCAGAGATGGAGAGCTGCGGTCCAGAGAGCTCTGTGCAGACGTCGTCGTTACGATAACGTATTGTGCTTTGGCTTCCCACGAATCTCACTCTTCCATCTGTATGCTTTTCTCCTGTTAGTCTTATGTTAGTTTCATCCTCAGGACAAGCCAGAGACCCTTAGTGCAGAGGTAAAGTTCACCTCCCCTACAACTGTCTCCTGGGAGAAACTGTCAAGATTCCTTCCACCACTAGGCTGGGGGTGAGTGACTCTTCACAAACACAGACAGCACATGGAGTCAGGGCCAAATCCACCCTGGCATTAGAGCCAAACACTATTTGGGACAATGGCAACGGGTTGCTGTGGACTCACAAAAGACCCCTCCCTGCTATGTGGGGGACAGTCATGAACTGGGATGAAGCTGAAATTCTTTTTTATTAGCTACAGAATGAACTTTTAACTTCTTAAATTTTCTTTTCCTGTAACAGAAAAAGATCCTTCACAGTAAGGCAGAAACCAAGGGAGGTATTTATTGTAGACATTTATTTCACATATAAGTTTTCAAGAAGACATCTAAGCAAACATTAATACAAAACACGAACAGACGTACATGTATACTTGGTCTTGGAACACATTCAGACAGAGGAGAAGGCTTATAGTTACCCACATTACTCAGACACTCCCTTCCTCTGGGGCTTCCCCAGTTCCCTTGCCACGCAAAGTAGACGTCTTCACTTGAGCTACTTGCCCATGGCTATAGGGGTGCAGGGGGGCTGCCTGCCATTGGACCTGAGTGACGTGTCCTTCCTTCCTACTGAGCAAGCTCCTTGGCTGGCTTTGCTGCGACAGCACCCCTTCCCTGAATTATGAAGTGGGTTCAGTATGGCCTGGAGGCTCCCTGCAGTGGGGAGCCAGGATGGGGGCCTGGCCTTATGACCTCCTCATCTCTACATGCTCCAGTGTCATGAACATGAGGGCCTGAGCAGACTTGGCAATCAAGTCAAACTTCTCAAGCAGAGAGAGGCTGCAATTTGTCAAATAATATTCAGTAAGTGGTAATGACAAGACTCAACTTGTCTCTTTTGGTTTCTGGTCTAATGCTCATTCCATAATGACAGGCTGCCCTGAGCTATTTATATCTATGTATGATGTTTGCTTCTTCAAAAAACTAAGGTTTCTTTCCAGATGAGTAAATTAGGTCAAGAGTGTAATAAAACCAACAGTAAGAATTAGAGGTATTTGAGGAAACCGATGCAAGCCCAGGCAGGAAATACAAGCCCAGTTTCTAAACGCCTTGGATAAGATGTCAGAGAATAAAATTTCTGTTTATACCACTTTTCAAAAATAGAACTTGAGACCACTTCCAAAGAAATAGGGAAGAATTAAATAAATACAAGTTTAGGTAGTTTGATAGAGGCGGACTGTTTTGCTGAGCTTTCCAGCAGCCATGACATATAGTGGAAAAGCAGTAAGTTATAAAAATCACAGTGTTTGTAAAGATAAAAACCTGTTTTGCTTTTGCTTAGGATCAGAGAATTTCCTGGAACTAAGACCTAGAAAAAAATATTTTCCTGTGGATCTTTATAAAGGCAATGCGATGCGATACAAAAGACACCCTACTCAAAACGATTACCCATTTTAATTTCCAGCCTTAGCATGAAAAAAAGAGAAAATGTAGGGAAACAAGATGCTTTGACCTAAGACGGTGGGCAAGATCTATTCCTTCAAACAGAGAGAAGGTTTGATAAGATAATATGTGCCCAAACAGCTCATTGACAATCAGGAGTACAGGCAGGGGAACCAACTCCAACTCAGCTTGAGTCCAGCTGAACGAGAGAACTGGAGATGGAACAGGCCTTGAAGCTTTCTGCTTCACACACTGGGGAGGTGTGAGAGACAGAGGTACTGTGATTGTGGACTTGTAATTTAGAGCAACTCCTCAGCAGGCGAAGGCTATTTCCTCCTGAGTTCCTGACCTTCCGTACTCAGCACGGGCGCTGCGATGCTTCTACCAGAATTCCCTTGAGTACGGGCACCACTTTCCTTTTCTCAATTTCACCCCTCACTGCAGCGAGAACGTGGTCTTACAATGACAGTGCTTAGTAAATATTTATGAATAAGTCATCTACTTTCCTGAATCATGCTTTCATATTAATTATCAATCCTGTGTATGTATTACTAAGTGGTGATTTACATAATGTGTTTTCTCTAGAGGTGAATTCCAGAACGTCTACACCTATAACATAAGCACAAGACCACTGGAACCACACGCTTCTTACTGTGCTAGGCACAATACCAACATGGAACCGCACGCACCATTAGAAGTTTAAAATTCAGACAACACGGAGGAATCAGCTACTGAGATGTGAACGGTCAAAACGCTTCCAACAAATGTACATCAGAAATATTTACCGATGTTTACCTGAGTCACCTGTCCTCCAACAGGCCACACCTTTTTCTGGCACCATACACTGCATTTCTTTCTACTGTGTCTAACCTCCTTAGTACTTTGCTGAGCAAGTTTCAAAAGATTAAAACATATTCAAAGTAAAAAATATCATTTCTAGACGTCTTCAAATAAGAGGGCATTTGACAGAGGGAGAAATTAGAGCAAAATAATGTGGTCTACACACAGCCCTGAATCTGGTTATCTTTCCACTAAACTTGTGACTTCTTCCTCCCCCAAGCAAAGCCACCATGGGCTACCTATGTATTGAAGATATAAATGCCACTGGCCTCATCCTGAAGCAACTGGCTTTGGAAGATCAGATTCCTGGATTTCATCTGTAACTCCATACATAAATTCACTATGTCCATGTAACTTTTCGGCCAGTATTTACTGGATAGTGCTGGGGATGGTGGTAGTGGTTATCTAAGAGGTATTTTTTGAACAAACAGGTAAATGGGAACAACAAACATGGTGTTCTGGATTGGAAGTTTCTAAATATTTCCACTCTTGCTCAGTGAGCTATAGGGCTCTGTAGGTTTATGATCCTATGAACAGAGACTAGAAACCTCAGAGACAGAGACTGGAATATCTAACAGCCCTGGAAGTGTTGGTCTGGAAGGACTGACCTAAAGCAGCCCCAAGGAGTCCGACTGGCCACAGAAATATTAAATGTTTCAGATCTCTATCTCACTTCTTTCCTATTCCCTTAGAATTTTAGGATCACTAAATATCTAACAGTAATACTGAAGTGTGGGGGTGGGAGGTATAGAATAGGCCAACACACCAGTCACATTCTAGATAAGAGCAAGAGAAGTTGTCAGGTAGAAGCAGAACATGCCTGAAATCCTCCTTTAATGGCACACACTGTCATCATGCATCCTTTTCATCTTCGGAAGGCATGGTAGTTCAGAGGAGTCAGAAGAGAGCACCCAGAACAATTAAGAGGTAAGTGCAGAATTTGTGAGAAACAGTGAAAGGAACTGGGGTTACGTGCAGTCTGCAAGAGCAGTAGCCACAGGGATTTGAGTCTTCAGGTACAGAAAAAGATGATGGAAATCACCTGCATCTCCTCTTGATGGAGCACACAGCATTAGTAACATGACCTGTTGTCAGCAACACAGGGATTCTACCCTCAACTTCTTGACACAAAAAGGTATGCTGAAGGAAGCTATAAAATCTTCACTCTCCTTTTGTGAGTATCTTGTACAACTGAGATGATCTGCTGTAGTTCTGATCAAACTCCTGAAAGTTCCACCCACATGTAAAAATATGTTATCAGGCTGTATCCAGGATCTCACGCAGTAGGTAACAACAAAAACCTTTCAGCAATGATCTCCTTGAAAACAACTCTCACCCTCATGGCAGGATCTTGAATGCTGCTAAACTTAGCAATCCAAGTGCAGTGGCCTCAATGCACCGAAGAGAATTTCATTCTAAATTGACAATCTTCTCCACTTAATTGAGAAGCTGGGATACATAGGAGAGGGACAGACGTATTAAGAGGCAGAGGTGAGAACAGGATGAAGTCTAATTTATTTATATTTTTAAGTTTATCTTGGGAATTACAGTTCAGAACTAAGAAAAGATTGCTTCAAGAGTGAGATTAGGGTGAGCTGGCTGAAGGGGCATGGAGGAAGAGAGGGGCTCCTCAACAAAGAGTTTTCCTGAACTCCTCAGCCTTCCCCGTCAGCAGGTTCTCTGGTGGATACACAGAGGGTGGGTGCGGCAGGAGCTTTTCTCTCACATGGACTTCCCGGTGTTTGGTGAGAACAGAGCTCTTACTGAACCGTTTGCCACACTGGGCGCATCCGTAGGGCTTTTCTCCAGTGTGTATTCTCCGGTGTTCTCGAAATCTGGTGCAGTTATTGAAGCTTTTCTCGCAGTCCACACACTTGTAGGGGTTCTCCCCAGTGTGCACTCTGCGGTGGGCACTGAAGTGGGAGCTGTTGGTGAAGCTTTTCCCACACTCCCCACACTGATAGGGCTTCTCGCCCGTGTGGGTCCTCTGATGGATGATAAGACTGGAGCTCTGACTGAAACATTTCCCACACTCTGCACATCTGTACGGCTTCTCCCCTGTGTGGATTCTCTGGTGGGCTCCAAAATTTGAAGAGTCGTTAAAGCTTTTGCCACAGTCAAGACACCTAAAAGGTTTTTCTCCTGTGTGGATTCTTTGGTGCCTGATGAGGCTTCTGCTTCTACCAAAGCACTTGCCACAGACACTACACTTGTACGGATTCTCCTTCTGGTGGGGCACCCGGCACACGAGACGAGCACTCCTTCCACAGTTCTCTCCGTACTTGAGCAGCCTGGAGGGTCTCCTGCCCATGAAAGGCCTCTGATGCCCCACAGCTTTCCCGAGCTCCCGAGGCTGAGACATCAGCCTTCCTTGTCGAACTCCCTGGAGGTTTTCCCATTGTCTTCCTGAGACGCATTCCCTTTTACGATATTTACTGGGATCACTGTTCTGGGAAATGACTCTTTTCGACTTTTCAATTAATGCTCTATGAGGTTCTGTGTCCTTATATATTACCTGTGTTGAGTCCTCCTTAATACTGCTTCCAATTTCAAAATCTGCAAGAAAGACAATATAAATTTCCCACACGTCCTATGTTAACATAAACAATTTGCTTGGTTGCAAGGTCTGGCATATTATGATTCCTCTATTTCTTGTGGGTCTTAGACCTGGGACTCTTCCCTGATTCATTATACTGTATTCTCCTTCAGCTCCATAAATAGGGCCGATAACATCTGCTACAGAACAGGTCTTCAGAAATGCTGAAGTGAAATGTAATCCAAACCATTATTCCCCGTGCATATCCTGATGAACAGGGTGGTAACTTGGATTAACTCCCTGAAGATCTACTCGAATTCATTCTGTTTTCATTATTTCATATCAATACCAAAATAATTTACACTAACCAATCTTTAGTAGATTCTAGCGACCAAGCCCAAGTTCTTCAAGGGAATTCTAAATTCCACAATAGCTAATCATGTCCTATCCTAGAGCATTCCTTACTTCTTAGATGTTCTCGGCAATTTGATTTTCTGTCTGTTCCACAGACCACATCAACTCAAACCTTAATTCTCAGCTTCCAAAGCTGGAATTATTTTCTCCTTACTTTTTTTTTAAAAATCTATATCCTACCTTCATTACAAGGCACATCTGGGATCCAGCTTTCCTGTGAGGTTTTCTGGACAGGGAGGATAATGTGGTGAAGAGACACAAGCTTTGGTTCTCATTCCTTCTTGGTCATTTACCAAATATGTGATTTTTGTATTAAATTCTTATTGTGGGAAATGTGAACATACAGAAAAGTAGAGAACAGGATGTATAATGAATTCCCAGGAACCTCTTACCTCATCTTCCTTGGTGAGGGAAAAAGACAGTGATTTTAGTTTCACAAAAACTTAGCAGTCAGCAGGAAATACATTGGTGGAGCTCAAGACCAAAAACAAATCCTCTCTCAATTTGCCTCTTTTTTCTCATGCACATCACATGTAACTGAGATGTTTCTGATCTGAACTTACTGACGCACCTCCTTCATTCAAGTTTCTTCTCATGCACAATTCCACATTGTTCCCCACAGCATTTCCAGGAGACGCAAAACACTGTCTAACCCACAGAGACAAAACCAAGCCTGAGATCCCGAAGAAAGAGTCACTGCAACGAGTGACCAGACTGAGTGGGTGAGGGCTTCTTTTGAATGGAAGCAGCACGAGCACAGGGCCTGTCTTATTCACTGCTATTTCCTTAAACAGCACATGGCTCTCAAACATCTGTGGAGTAAGTATGCTCGAGCCTGTGCCAGATCCCATTTTTCACTTAAGTCACACTTTCTCCTCCTTTAGACTATAACCCTACATGATCCTTACCATTTGAGGTTTGTAGCAGATCTTCAGGTCCCTGGAATTCTGGCTCTTGTACAGTTTCTTCCTCACTCATCTGCTCGCTGCCAGAATCTTCTATTATTGCCTCCTGTGAGGTCTCCTCAGGTTCCCAGACTGTGAGTTCCTGGGGTTCAACCTCAACACGCCTTCTCTGTTGCCTTGAGGGGGATGGGACTGCTGGAGCGTTGATGGAAGGGGCGGATGCCCGCGAGTTAATCAGGGCGTCCATCTCCTTGTAGAATGCGCAGGACTCCAGCACATGGCCGTTCTTCACCTTGCGGTAGCTCTTCTGCAGGCTTTTGAACTTGGTTCGACACTGTTCTGGTGTCCGGAGGAAGCCACACTCTCGAAGTTGTTCAGCCACAGCTCCATACAGCTTGCTCTTCCGATGACAGGCTTGAAGTGCTTCATAAAACCGAGTCTCACGAAGGATATCAAGAAAAGTCTTGGTTTCTTCGTAACCCCAATGCACACCTGCCATTCAAGGATAAAGTTCCAAAGATAAGAACAGGTGTCTGGAGCTTCTGTATTTACATACATTACAAAATATAAGGGTAAAAAAAAATCCCATCTGTAGTATCAACAGGAGACATAATATGCCCAGGAATAAATTTTGCAAGAAATAAGGATGTCTATATTAAAAAAAAAATAACAACTTACAAAATCTTATTGAAACTCATGAAAGAACTAGGAAAAAAATAAGAGACTACTTTTCTGAACAGGTAGACTCATAGTTACATAGATATCAAGTCTTATACGAATTTGTAAAGTCAAAATCCCAACAGAGTTTTTTCACTGAAATTGAAAAACTCATCTTAAATTTATTTGGAAGAATAAAAGTATAGTCTCCCAAGTCTGCCTTCGCTCTGGAGACTAAATAAAGAATTTAGCTGTCTGAAAGTGTATTTCCCAGGTGGTTAAAAACAGGGAACTAGGAACACCCAATAGGAACTTCCCTCACTTCTGGAGTTGAGAAGACAATACTAACAGTAGTGATATCGACAACACTGTATTTTAGTATTTTCAGAATGTCTTCATCTCTATATCCCACTGAACACTAATAACAACCCTGTGAGGTATTCTTATTCATGTCGAACAGATGAGACAACTAAAGCCCAGCACAGTTATATGCTTCATCTACATCGGACAGTTATTAACTGACAGCTTCATTACGTATGTCTCAGACCCCAAATATTCAACATAAGCTTTATTTTGCTTGGTGCATCTTTCTTTCTTTCAATTTTAACATCTTATATTTAAGATACATCTCTTGTAAGCAATATGTAAGTTATTTTTTAAAAAATGTGTGACAATCTTAGTCCTGTAAGTTTATAACTAATGATATATTTGATTTATATTTTTTTGCTTGGCATCTATTTGTGTTCCTTTTCCTTTCACATATATATGTATACGTATGAAGGAAATATATATTTCTATATACATACATACACTCACACACACACACACACATGCACACCTTACTCTTGTAAGTTATGTATTATTTCAGTGGTTATCCTGGGTGGTTTTACAATACTGTATCCCTGACTTATTGAAATCCAATTCTTGGATAATACTGGGTCCGTGGACCCCTTTAACTTCCCGTACCTTCCTTCCACAGGTCTCAGATACTCAGCCTTCTTTCTGTGCTTTAAATGCTCGGCTCCTCAATGCCGTCACTGAACTGCACTGGGGGCAGCAATAAACACCTGAGAGTACTTTCAGTTTTGGGGTCACATCTCAGCGAAAGCAGTAGGGAGTGTGTGACAGCACTCTCTAGGTTTGGTGGATTCTCATCTACTCCTTTTCCTATAGACTACACTTCTGTTTTCGTAACAGGGAAACAAAGTACAATTCTTACCACTCAGGTTTTGAAACAAGATAGGAGCACCCCGAATTTCAGACTTCCGGATAAATTCAATGCCTATTTCATCACCGTCGGATTCTTCTGCAGCCTCCTCCTCCTCCACCAGGCTGATCTGCTCTTTAGTGCGAATACCAATTCTATTTAGTCTGGGGAGGGAGATCACTTCCTTTGGCTTATCAGTGGATGAAGCGTGGGCTGCAGGATTCAATAAAGCGTCCATGTCCTCAAAGAAGGCACAGGGTTCTAGCAGGTGGCCATTTCTCACTTTTCGATAGCTTTTCTGAAGACTTTTGAACTTGGTCCGGCACTGTTCTGGAGTTCGGAGGAAGCCACATTCTCGCAGCCATTCTGCCACAGCACTGTATACCTGGCTATTTCGGGGACAAGCCTGAAGTGTCTCATAAAAGCGAGACTCCTTAAGAATTGCAAGAAAAGTCTTAGTTTCCTCATAGCTCCAGTGCACACCAGCTATCTTCTCATCTTCCAAACCCCACTGTTGCTGCTCTCTCCATGCTTTCCCTGCATTTCTTGCAGGGATCTGAATAGCATGAACAGACTTTTCCTTGATGTAGCTGCTTCGTAGTAGATTCCTCTTACTAGGGCAATGGAGACCTATAGGCCATGGCTCCTTTCTTTGTTCCAAGCAGGCTATCTTGGTAGACGGAGACACTGTACGTCCTAAGAGAAAAAAACACGTTTCACGGGGGGCACAGGCATCATCACTGCCTCAGTCTGCTGTGACATGCCCTCCTAGATCCTGCGCTTATGCCAAAGCCTTCCTCAAAGGTGAGAAGGCATGCTGGGCTCATTCTTACATCACTTCTTTGGCATAATCACCTCCTAATGCTATTCTGCTTTTCACATATGCACCCTTCTCCTCCTCTCTAGTTCTTGAGGGCATACTCCTAAGGGTAAGAAATGCATTTCACTGTCCTTGATTCCTTCTCGGGGGCTAACACATGTAAGATTCTGAGTACGTACCCAGTAGACATTTGTTACTTAGAAAATAAACTCTGCTCATCTGCATCCCACATGACCTCCCTTCTACCTCAACACATGCGCGTATACACACCCACTGGGCCTACGAGAGACTACAAGTAAAGAATTTTTGTTACACTATGTTAAAAAGCTACAGTAATAAAATAGTTATTATACTGAAAAACGGAGGCAGTGACACAGAATAGAGCCCAACAATAAACCCATTCAAATATGGTCCCTAATTTTTGTCAACAGTGCCATGAACACAACTTCGGGGCAGGATAATCTGTTCAATAAATGGTGTTGAAAAAACTCAACATCCACACGCAAAACAGTGAAACTGCACCCCTGCCTCACACGACTCACAAAAATCACCTCAGAATGTACTAAAAACGTGAATATAAGACCTGAAATCATGAACTCCTAGAAGAAAGGACAGGGAAAAAGCTACTGGACACTGGCCCTGGCAGTGACTTGGGATATGACACCAAAAGCACAGCATGGACACAACCAAGAGCAGGAGGCCACCTGCGGCGGGGAGCACAAACTAAACGCAAGCCATCTACTGCATAAGGGTTAGCATCTAAACTCTACTAGGAATAATAAAACTCACTAGCAAAAACAAAAAAAAAGAGCAATGAAAATAGTCAATATCACTAATCATCAGTGAAAAGAAAATTAAAAAAATCACAATTAGAAATGGCCTTACACCTGTTAAAATGGATAACATCAAAACAAATGGCCAACAATTATATGAAAAAGTGTTCGGTATCTTTGGCTGTCAGGAAATACAAATCAAAACTACACTGAGCTTCCACCTCACTCTGGTTAGAGTGGCAATCAACAAGAATACAAACACCTGCTGGCAAGGAACAGCAACTCTTACGCAGTGTTGACAGGAATATAACAGATAGGTACAGACACTATGGAAATCAGTATAGAGGTTCCTCAAAAAGCTGAAAAATAGGGCTGGGGAGGTAGCTCAGAGGTAGAACACTTGCCTAGCATGTGCGACCCCCTTAACTGCAAAAAAACAAAAAAAATTGGTCTCTATACAAAAAGAACTGAAGAGATACATGCATACTTATACTAACTGCTGCATAATTTACAACAGCCATGTTATGGAATCATGAGTACATGTCCATCAACAGATAGATGGATAACAAAACTGTGGTATACACAGAATGGAGTTTTACTCAACCATCAAGAATGAAATTACTTGTTCAAAAAAAAAAAAAAAAGAATGAAATTACATAATCTGCAGGAAAATGGATGGAACCAGAGGTCACAATTTTGAGCAAAATAAATGTACTTGGGGGGCTGGAGTGGTGGCTCAGTGGTTAGAGTGCTTGCCTGGCATGTGTGAGGACCCAGGTTCAAATTCCAGCACCACACACACAAGTAAGCGTTGGAAAAACAGGCCAGATGGAAAAATAAATAAAATGGAATCTTTCCTTAAAATTGAACTCAGAGAGTTAGTCTCATGTACAAGCTAGAGGGAAAAACAAGGAAAAAAAAAAGAAAAAGGATGCGAAGAAAGCGGAAGGAGACTGAAAACGGAGGAACTGGGGAGTGAAACTGACCAAATTAAGTTTTTTTTTTGGGGGGTGGGTACTAGGGATTGGACACAGGGGTGCTTAACCACTGAGTCCAATCACAGCCCTTTTTATTTTACTTTGAGACAGGGTCTCACTAAGTTGCTGAGGCTGGCTTTGAACTTGTGATCCTCCTGCCTCAGCCTTCTGAGACACTGGGATTACAGGTGTGTGTCACTGTGCCCAGCTCAAATTATGTTTTATTTATATATGAGTATGACAGAAAGAAACCCACCATGCTGTATAATTAATATGTGCCAATAAAAAATAAATCAGAAAAAGAAAAGATTGCTAGTGCTGAAGAGAATGTGGAGAGAATCAACTCCATGCAGTACTTGTGGGAATGTGAGCTGGCATCACTTTCATGGAAAACTCTATGGAGGTTCCTCAGAAACTTAAAAACAGAACTGTCACACGATCCAATAATCCCAATGCTGGGTACGTATCTGATGGAAACCAAGTCCTTTCTTGAGGTATTGGACTCTCACATTTCCTACAGTGGTATTCACTGCAGCCAAGACAGGGAAACAACCTATATGTCTGTCAAGGGATGAAGAAAATGAGAGAGAAGGAGAAGACCTTATATATGAATATATGCATGTACATATCTATAAGATGAAACATTATTCAGCCACAAGAAGAAAGAAATCCTGTCATTTGTGATACCCTGGATGGACCTGGAGGGCATTATACTAAATGAATTAAGCCAGACAAAGACAAGCATTCTAAGATCTCACCTATATATGGATCTAAAAAAGCTGAACTCAGAATAAAATGGGGTTGCCAGGGGGCTTGGGGTCAGGGGAAATGAGATGTAGGTCAAAATAGCTGTAAGCTGGTAAGTTCTAGACATCCAACGCACAGCATGGTCACTGTAGTTAATAAGACTATACTTGAAATCTGCAGCGAGAGGTGTTAAGTGCTCTCCACCCCCACGGTTAAGGCTGAGGTGATGGACGTGGCAATTATTTCACAGTGAATATGTATATAAAATCATCAGTGTTCATCTTAATTATATAGAATTTTATTTGTTAATGGTATATAATAAAAGCTGAAAAAATTTTGTCAGAGAAATCTAAATTTCAAACAAAAACTTACGGAAACCCACAAAGACATATCAAAGAAATAAAGTGAAGCTGTTTTGCTCAAGGAGGTGAGGGGGAGGAAGAAAAGCCTTGTACATAAGTTTCACAGTCTGAGACAAATGAAAGTACCTTTACTTCAAGAGACAGAAATTTACTTTCTATTACATGAAGGGGAAAATAATCTGTAACTTCACATTGTAAAATTGTTAGTACAAGTATATTTTTCATCAATATTTACTGAAAACAAAATATTTTATTAACTTAAAAAACTTTTGGAGATGTCCTGGCAAGGTTAGTAGGAAAGATTTGTAAGGTCAGGAAGCAAACTAAGAGTTTACTGCCTTATAATCCTGAAGGACCAACATGTCTTAAACGAATCCTAGCCACAGTACTTACTTTACTTTTTGATCAGGGGACATTTTAACCTCTCTAAGCCTCAGATTCCTGAGGAATAAGACTATATATTCAAAGAAGTCCTAGGAAAATCAAATAAATAATTATTTGTCAAGTATCTAATGCCTCACAGGTGTGTAGCAAAATTTAATTTTATTCTCCACACAACCTGCATAGAAGCTTTACAGAAATCAAGAGATGTTGGTACTGAGGACTGAACCCAGGGGTGTTTTAACACTGAGCCACTGAGCTATATCCCCACCCCTAATTTTTTTTATTGAGAAATTTATTTGTTGAACAATCATACAAGTTTTTAACAAAATAATATAAAATGTATATAGATTCTGAAGATTAAATTTACCCCCAAGAGTGCCTCCCCCCAATTACCCACCCTTATCTCTCCCTTCCCCTTCCCACAACATCTCTAAAAAAGAATTAGGTTGTGTAACATTACACCTTATCTGGATTTAACACATGATAATAGAGACAGATGACAGAGATAGAATCTTTCTAAACTGCTGAGGCTGGCAGCAAGTTGAGATTCTTCCAAGTTGTTGGGATTACAGGTGTGCGCCTCCATTCCTGGCTTACTTTCTTCCATTTTTAATATTTTCATCCATTCAACAAATATTTATTGGGCACCCACTCCTGTCAGGGGGCTCTGTGCTAAATGTTGGGGTTACTATAGTTAAATGAAAACAAAATCTTTGTGACTTCATGAAGCTTTTAGTCTAGTGAATGTAAGTTTATATTTTCTTTTAAAGAGAGAGAGACAGGGAGTGAGAGAGTAAAAGTTAGTGAGAGAGAGAAAGAGAGAGAGAGACAGACAGAATCAACTTTATTTGGTTTTTCATGTGGCTTTTGTTGCGCCAACACTTTATTGTGTACGTGGTGCTGGGGTCTGAACTCATGTACTTGTGCATGCCAGGCAAGCACATTACTGAGCTACCGCTCCAGCCCCATAAGTTTATATTTTCTATACTCTAAATATGACAATCATATATAACTCTTCAGTTATGTTTTAATTACCAAATTATAATAGTTCTTCTTACCAGAAAGAGGAAATGATGAGGTAGGAGAACACAGTTAAGTGATTACATTAGAGAACTCATATCTAACTCTTTTATCGCCAGTTGGAATGAATACCCAAGAAATCCCCAAGTTGTTTTTTCATCCATAAAAGGAAAGAAACCTTACCCAGGGAAACCACGTTCCCACCACTCTCCTTCCTGATATCCCGGTAGAGATCTCTATGAGCAGGAATCTGATGCACATTCTTTTTGTAGGAAAAGCCTCTCGTCATGTGGCCATCTTTCATGGGTTCCTGGAACAACACTAACACCAATGACTACCAAGATAATTGCATGGGTCTTCAAAGGACGATCATGGATGAAGCAGAGAAGGGCCCTAAAGAAGAACTGAAATTACAGAGCCAAAAGTGTACTGTGTGCCAAATGAAGCAGAAGATACAATAAAGAATCAGAAGATGAGAGAAGGCAACAGAGAAGATCCAGCAAGGAGTCCCATTTTCTGGTAAAGGAATAGGGGTAAAAAAAAAAAAAAAATCTCTTGGAGAGAGTATAAAAATCTGAGGAATTCATTGTGACTAAGCACCATAAGAAGGAGAAAGGGCCAGAGAGGACAATTACAATTTACCTGGGACTCAGCAGGTAGATGCAGAACTGTCACCTCCTGATCTATGGTGTTCCACTCATCAGTAGGGGCAGGAACCCAGGGAGAAGACCTAGCTATAAAAAATGAAGGAAACAATTAGTATTCTGGGCTGTGGCCTTTAATTCTCACTGCTTCTCTTTTTGAGAAATGAGAATGTATTTAAAAAAAAAAAAAGATAAAAATGGATAATTTTTTCAATGAATTCAGAGTAATACCTGAAACTACATTATCCTAAAGCTTGGCTCGCAGAGTTAAGTGCTTCCAGGGAGCAGACAGGTAAACTACGCGAAAAAAGGGCCCAGATTGGGCCCATGTGGATTAGGAAGCACACGCCCCACTGGAATGGCACAGCCAATGCTCAGCTCCAGTTGATGCTGCAAGGAGATTGTGACTCTACTAGAGCCAGAATCTGTAAATTTTTCAAGAGAAGCTGGAAATCTGTAGTTTTGTGAAATCTAAAATTTTAAACCTTGAGAACTAAAGCAAACAACAAAATCCCCAAACAATAGCTCTTTGTAGGTGAAACAAAATAAGTCTGACTTGGTGTACAAGTTACCAATTTGTGCTCGTAAGCATAAACTAAGCCCCTATGAATGAATACTGTCACAAGAACTTACACACACTTACACACACACACACATACACACACACACACAGAATAACAGACACTGCAAGGCAAATACAACCTCTAAGGGTGAAAAGAAGATATGTAAACCTTTGTGTAGCAATCTCCATGGAACTCATGATCTAGAGGAAACTTCACGAACAACCATTGCTGGTGACTAAGAACTTAAAAGTTGGCTCCACTACTTTCTACAGAAGCAAGTTAAATCACTTCCTTGGAAACATTATACTCCTGAAATCACATGGCTGAAATCACAGAAAGGAAACTACATGCAATGAGCACTATTAGGCATTAGCCATTTTACACTGACTCATTAAATCTATGCTAACAACTTTGTTATTTCCCTTTTATATACGAGAGAAAGGAAAGTTTGAGAAGTGATCTAACCAAGGCCAAAGAGATTAAAAAATGAAAAAAGGGAGAGCTACGTCTGTCTGACTCTAAGTCCCAGGTTTTAACCTCTAAGCATTCACGTTCCTTTTCATGTTGTTTGCCCCAGATCACACAGACAGTGCGGACAGAGTCAAGATATAAATGAAAGTCCTTTGACTGTAAGTCCAGTGATCTTTCCATTCTTCTTAATCTGGATACGGGGCCAGGCTTCAGGAGATGGAGAGAGAACTGGACTGGGTGGTGCACTTACTTGTATTTGACTTGATTCATTCATGTCTAGGGTGGCTATGAACATCAATGTCCCTTTTCTGTAAAGTCCTACTGTTGTCCCTCTTATACATCACCATGCAAGTCAATTTTGGAACACGAATATCTTGTTTTCCTTTCCAAACAGTTTTTCAAGTTGTTTATGGTCAGTCAAGAGCAAATAAGTACACAGTAGGATTAAAAACACAAGCTGACTGAAGAATAGAGATTTTAAAATAACATGATAAGACTCAAGGCTGGCCTGGGCAATGCCATGTTTCCCCAGTTTTCATCTTTAGGATCCCTCTTTAATTAGGTTGCATATATTCCCAACTCCTGAGGTTAATGAAGTCTTTCTTCCCAAATACTCAGTTTACTTCCAAATGTGTACTGAACAAGTCAAATATAACGTTGAGCAAGTCACAATGTCAGGGATACGATATAAATCTGCCATGGTCTCTGCGCATGTTCTGAGGCTTTCTTACCATTCTTTCTTTTTTTTTTTAATTGGTGCCTTCTTACCATTCTTGGGTAAAGGCCGATGGTCTCTCTTTCGATTCAGCTGTTGCTGGTGTCCTGAGTGGTGGCTTCCAGCTTCCTCCCGAGACATCATCCTGGGTTGAGTCTCCATTTGCTGTGGCTGAAAGTCTGCTATCTCCCACACTGTTCCAAGTGGAGCTTGCTTCTCAGAGTGTATAGGACTGTTGACCTGGGACATAAAGTCAATACCATAATGGAAATGGGGAGGGAAAGAGGTCCAAATCAGAGTTAAATTCTTTTTTTCTTTAAATAAGGGACAAAAGACATGAGAAGGAATGAAAATTTTATTCCTTTCCCAGTGGACACTCTGAGGGTGTTGGGCTCACCATACTGTTAAGGAGTTTGGGCATCATGGAACAGGAGAGTATTCCTTATTGCTACAAGAGGGGGAAAAGTCTGTCAAGAATGAAATACAGAGCATTCTAGTTACTGGAATAAACATTATTTTAGCACTCACATCTATTAGGTTCAGAGAAATAAGTTATGAGAACATGAACATATTCACTAATAAGCTGAAAACTTATTCATCCCCCACATCGATCTGTCTATTCCTGACCAACTCAGCAACCTGCCGATACTCAGATCTTTACGCAGCAGAAATTCTGTGCAAGGTGAAACTGCAAACCTGGCAAACGTTGCAGGATTTCATGAGGTTAATGAAAGGGTATTGAAAATCAAGTAGAAGAGCACGCAAAGCCATGAGAAATGAAGATCCAGCAGTGAGACTGGAGAGCGACAGGATAATAGTCCTGAGAGCACTTCAGAGGACACTCGCTGGAATATTAAAGGATTAGATAAGATTCTGAGATCACTGATGATGACTTTTTCTTTCTTTTTTTTTTTTTGGTGTAAAAATAGCCCTGTTTAGGATCAAGCTGCAAAAGTCAAACCCTGTGAAGCATAATTATTTCGTTCTCTCATATAATTTTGCTAGAAGCATTACACCAAAGATGAAAACACATTTAGGTGCAATGTTTAGTTTTATTTGGAGTATTTCATTCACAACTTTCCCCCTTTCTACTTAATATGGAATTCTGATCCCCTTTTAAGTGCATTCACTTTCTGGGTCTTTCATTAGCATCACTGATCTTTCCATAATAACTACTTTTTGCAATGCAACCCTGCTAACTTGCCTTTCCTTGTCCCTTCTTTGTAAAAATACAAAAATTCTGAAATCCTTGCTCACCTGTTGTCTCAGTCTTCCAGTCTCTTTCTCCAAATGGATGACCAGGGCCACCGCCTCTTCTCCACTTTCTGGGTATTGCTTCTGTGCCCAAACCTGAATTTTCTCGGGTAAAATAGTGAGAAACTGCTCAATCACCAGCAGCTCAAGGATCTGCTCCTTGGAACGCATTTCTGGCTTCAACCACCGGCAGCAAAGTTCCCAGAGTTTACTGAAAGCTTCATGGGGTCCAGTCACATCCTCATAAGAGAACTGCCTGAAGCATTTGCGAAAGGTCTCACACTCAGTGCTCTCTGATCTTTCCAGAATGGGCTCTGACGCCCATTCGGGGTCCTTTTCCACCTTCATTATCAGACACCCTTCAACCTCCAGGGGCACATCGATCTGGGAATTCAGGGCTGCTGCCATGCTGCAACCCGGGGGTCAACCTTAAGTCTAGCTCAAACAGGGAGACCAAAGACGCCTCCAAGAGCTCCCTACTTAATGTTCCTGGAAGTGTCGTAGGGGAGGGAGTTTAAAAAAAAAAAAAAAGACAACACAAAACCCGGCAGTGTCAGCTGGAACGGGTACTCGTAGGCCCTTGAAAAGGTGAATGTGTACCCCAAAGTCCAAAACCTCAGCCTCTTCACCCACCAAGAAGTGACCCCGCAATGTGGTTTTCCAGGGTGCATCCCTTGCGGTGCAACGTCGGAAACCGAGCGAGGCTCAAGGACTGGGCGGAAACCAGGCGCAGAGGCCAGGAGGCGGCCGGCCAGGAGGGGGGTGTGTCAGCCGCCCGGGGTCCGCTCCGCGCGGCGAGGCCCGAGTGGGTGGGGCCGGATGTGCGGGCCCCGCCCGGCCCAGGTTCCGGGGACTCGCGGCGCGCCCAGGCCGCTGCAGGTGGCTCGCGGGGACCCGCGGTGTCCGAGTCCAGGGGCTTTTCCTGGGTCACGGCAGTCCCGGTGCTGGGGAAACCTCCACACGTCCAAAAAAAGGCCCCAACGCGCTTCCGCCCGGGAGGAATAAAAAGTCGCCGGACGGAGCCAGGCCTCGCGGGGGGCGGCCGCCGGCTCCCGATTCCCGGCGCTCGACCCGCGGAGAACGCGGGGGGCGCTGGGAGTCGCCGCCGCGCATGCGCCGCCCGCCACCGCGCGCCGCAGGGGCTTCCTCGCGGGCGAGGGGCTGGGGGAAGGGGGCGTGGCGTACTCTCGCGAGAGCGCGCAGCGCCGTGACTTGCCGCCCAGGGACTCTAGAAAAGAGGAGGGGAGCGCGGGACGCAGCGGAGGGACACACTGGGGCTTGAGCCTCACTGGTGCGGGCACGGCGACCGGGGAAGGGGAGCGAGAGCCTTGGCTCGGCGGAGCTCTCGGCGGCACCCCCGCACTCCTGGACGGGCCGCGCCGAGTTCTGTGCCGGGGAAGGAAGAGCCGGGAGCGGGGACTCCTTTGTCTTGCGGAGGGACATCGGCCTCGCGGCGCAGGGATCGTGGCCCTGGTTCCTGGGCTGCGGGACTCGCTCGTGACATTGCGGCTCGGCTGTCGGGGGGCCGCGGCTGGAGCTTGGGGCGCGGTGCCGCCGTGTCCGCCCCGACGGCCGATGGAGGCGTCGCCCTTCAGCGTGGGGGCTCTGGGGAAGTCGGTGCGGCTAGGCGGGATCAGAAGGACCTTTGGGACAAAGTCTGTACGACTAGGGTCCAGCTTCACGTTCCGGGTGCGGTCGGGAGGGTCTGTAGAATCAGCTGCTGCTTCCCCTGCACATTCTTTTCATCCCTCCGGGGTGTGTTGAGCACCTGCTAATGCCAGGCAGCGTTGTAGGCACTTGGCATGCATCCGAGGGCAAAGCAGAAACCGTCGTTCCAGGGGGTTAGGTAGCTCCTTAGAAAGCATAGCTTAGTGACTTTTTTCTCATAGTTTTAGTTAGAATTTGAGGTGCAAATTCTAGCAGCCTAAAGGCTCTGAGTACCATGTACAAAAGGGGTGTTAGGTGAGGGAGGGTCAGAGAGAATCCATGTAGTGCGCATCAGGGGTTGTATCAGTCATTACACAACTTTCCTTTCTTGCTTTTTTCTCTTAAAAGTAATATTCTGTGTGATGCATTAATTTTTGATGTGCCTTTATTAAAAAATATTTTTAGAGCACCTGTTCTGTGTCTGACATGGTCATAGGTGGTAAGCAAAACCAGGATCCTGTGTCATTTTTAGGTTTTCAGTCTGGTGGGAGAGACAGGCATTAACCAAATAAACCTTAAACTAATGTTCAGTTGTAATTGTGGTGGATACTACCATGAAGAGAAAACACAGAGGGATATGAACCAGTCAGAAGGTGTGGAAAGGTTTCTTTGAAGAAGCATTGCTAGGGATGAGTTCCAAAGATAAGAGTTAAGAACTAGTAGGCAAAGTCTAGTCCCCATAAAAATCCTAAAAAGCAGGCACGATTACCAGTGTTTTCGGTTTGAGAGTATTGAGACTTGAGCAAGGTGATACAATTTCCTAAGGTTACTTCTGGTTAAGTGGTAACCCAGACTTCAGATTCAGATAAGAATGGGGACTTTCTTTGGTAGTTTTAGGAGAGGCAAATGTCATAGCAGCTCAGGGAGGGGACACTAACTGAAAAAGTTACAGGGCTCAGGTGGATAATAGTGAAATAGGCAAAGTATGAGACAGAGAATAATGCAGACTAGTAAATCAGGCCACACAATTCCTACCTGAAGGAAGCAGCCATTAATTTCAGCCTCTTGTCATGCAGGGGTATGTACTTAGCCTGGTCACATGTTCTGATTGTTTAAAAGGAGTTGGCAGTCCTTTCAGGTGAAATAATCACAGTTTTATTATTTTTAAAGAGAGGGACAGTGAGAGAAAGAATCAATTTTATTTAGTGTTTCATGTGGCCTTCGTTGCTCTGAGGCTTTGCTGTGTATGTGGTGCTGGGGTTTGAACCCACGTACTTGCGCATGCCAGGCAAGCACCGTAACTGCTGAGCCACCACTCCAGTCCCACACTTTTAAATAACTGGAAAAATACTTATATCCCCCACTAGAATGCTTTTATTGTTTTTAGAACTACTTTGTGTTAGGAGTTTAATAAAAGTGCTTCACACATAGTAGGTACTCACCCGACATCCTATCTGTATGGTCTGAGCTGTCTTCCCAGGCATGCATGGGTTCACAGTTTCCGAAGCACTTTTACACTCATTTTTTTTTGTTATTCCTGCTAATCTCTACTGTCTACTTCTGACTGCTGCATGTAAAGCCCCTAGGAAGTTCCCCCAGGGAAATAGTTGAGTGTGTCTTCTGTGTTTTTTCCCACCCCTCCCTTTCAGTTTTTACTCCCTTTTCACCTTGGTATGTGCTTGGCCTTGTATCTTGGTTCCCTCTGCTGACCTATCCCATTTTCTATTTAAATAATGTATTTTGTTGTTTGGATTCTGACTTAAATCTTCAGTGACTTGACCTTAGACCCCTTGCCACCACCAGGCATCCTACCCTTGCCACTGAACCCCAGTTCCTGCAACTCCAGGCTTCCTGCTGCTTTTTTTTCAGGGAGATACATAAGAAGTTTGTGTTTTTGTTTTACTTTTGTAAAATTGCATTCCTGAGACGTCTGGCTTCAGGAGAAAGTGATTATCCCCACGCATCTGAACTTCTACACCATTACATGGACTTAAGCAAGACAAAATCTCCAGCTGGCCCATAGACATTACAGCCCAACCTCCTTGAATCTCTGCTTTGCTATCTCTTAGGTGCTGGATCGGAAGATCTTTGGAAATTGCTGTTATGTTTTGGTGGCCTCTTAGCACACGCCCATGGCTATGTATATTTTTAGTAGGAAATTTCAAATGTAAAAATAGAGCCAACTCGGTGTGTTTTGTTCTCCAACTTTAACAAGTAGCAACTATTTTCAGTTTTGTTTTCCCTATATCTCCACTCACTTCCCAGAAGCCAGATTATTTTAAAGCTAACCCTGAACGTATTGTTTTACTTATAGTTATCAGAATCTATTGCTGAAAGATAGGAACTCACTTTTTAAGCATAAATTCAATGCCACATATCTTCCCTGATTGTGCCAACAATTCCTTAATGCCATTTTAAAAAAGTTTGCAGAGTGGTTCAGAAACGAAAAGAGAAGCATAGAGACTGTGCAGGTAAAAAGAACAGGTGTCCTCCACATTGCTAATTAGGTATTTACATTTAGTTCTGAATGAAAGTTTGTGCCTTGGGAACAGAAGAGCAGATTGTTGAAAAACTAGTGAATCAACGTAGGTCAATAAACGAAGCGGGCTATGCGATGCTCAGAGACCTCTTGGAGGAGTGGTTACATGCTCAAGACCTCTGTCTCTTAAGTTTATTCAAACCCAGAGACATCTCTTCCCATGATCCCTAGAACAGCACTCATGCAGTGCTGCCTTGGTAAAACATCTGTCATAGCTGACCTCTGACAAGCAAGCAGCCTGAGTGAGGCAGCGTCCCTCTGTCCATGGTGCTGATACACCAGCCCTTAGGCCACAAACCCAAAGAACTACAATTTGGTTTTGACCAATGAAATTTAATGTCGGTTTAACATAAAGGTGGGCATTAAATGTGTATTAAATAATTTGAGGAAGCTCTCTCTGTACCTCTCTCTATACCTTGTTTAGTTGAAAAAAGGACTCAAAACACCAATCTGAAAATTTTTCTAGAAATAACTAGTTACCTCTGATTTCTTTTATGACCTATAAATCCAATCAATTTCTTTAAAAATTGGAAAGTGTGAGTGAAAGTGGGAGTGTGTGTGTATTGATGTGTCTGTTTCAGACATAGCGTTAATATTTTTAAACACATCTTCTTAAGGTATAACTAATTGAAATAGTTTTTCGTTTCACAAACTAAAAATTGCCTTTCTCACTGGTCAGATAGCTGTCAGAATAATTATTGAAATATTCCTGTTCTTTTGACTCAATTGAGCAACACAGTAATGAAAGATACTCAACTGTGTGTGTATAAGGATTGACCCTAAGACCTTGTGCATGATAGACAAGGACTCAACCATTGAGCTATACCCCCAGTTGTCAACTATTTTTTTTAAAGAGAGAAGGACAGTGAGAGAGAGAGAGAGAATTTTATTGAGTTTTTCACATGGCTTTTGTTGCTCTGACAGTTGTATACATGGTGCTGGGGTTTGAACCCGTGTACTCGAGCATGCCATGCAAGCAACATATCTACCAAGCCACTGCTCCAGCCCCTATTTTTTAATATGTATATATAGTACCCAACAATTTTTGCTGCATACATCTTTAAGGGAGTATGCTAGGCATTAGTGAGATAAATACATAAAACATAACCGTTTTACTCAAAGTATTAAAAGTAAAATGGAGAAAGAATTGTCATCCATTGGAATAAATGTGGTAGAGGGTTGTATGAAAGCCTAGTTCTAGGTAGCACAGAGTAATGACCCCTCAAGCTACCAAGAGTTTTGCAAAGGGAATCTTATTTTTTTTTGGTACTGGGGATTGAACCTAGGGGCACTTAACTGCTGAGCCACATCCTCAACCCCTTTATTTATTTATTTTTTTAAAGAGGGAGGGACGGTGAGAGAGGAGAGAGAGAGGGAGGGAGAAACAATTTTTTTTTTTAGTTTTTTATGTGGCCTGCGTTGCTCCGAGACTTCGTTGTGTATGTGGGTGCTGGGGTTTGAACTCGTGTACTCACATCTGCTAGGCAAGCGCCGTAACCACCGAGCCACTGCTCCAGTCCCTCAACCCCTTTATTTTTAATTTTGAGACAGGGTCATGTTTAGGGCCTTGCTGAGACTGACTTTGAACTTGTGATCCTCCTGCCTCAGTCTCATGAGCTGCTGGAATTGCAGGCATGTCCCACCACACCAGGCAGGAGAGTGAAAGAGAAAGTTGTTCCAAAGAGAGATAACATGATGAATTTTATTTTCATATAATGGTATGAGGTTGAGTGTCCTGAGAGTCTTGCACTGGAGAAGGAGGTGAGAGAAGGTGATGTGGTGCACACAGCTTAGAGGAAATTTGACTAATAATGAAGGTAATGGAAAGACAGCCATTGCTATGGGAAGGCAAGGCCACCTCTTCTCTGGGAGAAAGAGTTCTTACCTGTAGAGACTCCTGGGGTAGTGCCACTGTCGAATCAGTGTGCTGGGAGAGCACTTGAAATATATAGGGATTTGAATCAGGGGATTTCTAGGGTTTATTAATTTTTTAAAGAGAGATAGAATCAATATTATTTATATTTTTCGTCTGACCTCTGTTTCTCAAACACTTAATTGTGTATGTGGTGCTGGGGTTTGAACTCGGGTTCATACACATGCCAGGCAACCACTGAGCCACGGCTTCAGCCCCTCTGTTAATTATTTATTCATCCATACCTCCCACACATATATAGAAGCTAATCATTTTTCAGGTAAAGTATAGAGTACTGAAGACAGGTATGGGACAGACCTAGTTCCTGCCTTTAAGGAACCTGCACTCTAGTGGAGATTGGAGAAGGAGGTAGATAACATACAAGCACACATGCGCAATAGGAGAATTTCAAACTGCTGTAAACACCAAGAAGAAAATAGATGGTGGGACATATTGTAATTGGGCAGGGGTTGCTTTAGAAAACTTGATCAAGAAAAAAGGCTTTTATATGGTTTGATATCTGAACTGGCTTCTGAGGGGTGACAAGGAGCCGCATGTGTGCAGAGTCTATAGTAGAGCATTCCTAGAAGGGAGAAAAATGCATGTACATAGAGATCTCAACATGTGAACGGAAAGGAGACCACTGTGGCTGCAGCTTCAGGAGCATGGGGAGGTGTGGGACCAGAGTAAATTACAGGGCCAGGCAGGGGCCAGATAAAAGAAGTCTTGCAGGCCATGTTAAGGGGTTTGGAATTGATTCCAAAAAACGGGCACAAGAAGGTTTTAAGAAAGTAAGTGAAATGACCAGGTGTTTAATTTAGCTGAATCATAGCGAATGCTGAGATCAGATGGGTGAGGGGCGAGAGTACCGGAAGGGTGAGCTGATGCAGGCCTATGAACTTAGTTCTTGGAATACAGTTGAAGAAAGGTGGATGTGTTCCGCGCATTTTTGGTATGCAGAACTGTCAGGGTTTGTAAAGGTTTGGTGGTGAAGTGTAAGAGAAAGGGAAGAATTGAGACTTAGCTCCTAGTGTTTTGATTTAGCAGCTGGTTTGATGGCACTACAATGTTTTGATGTGGGAGAACTGGTAGGGGTGTTTGTAGGGTTGGGGTGGAGTGGTGGTGAGGAAAATCATTAGTTTTGTTTTGGGTACAGTCATTTTGGCATCTGTGTTAGGAGCATCAAATAGACAATCGGCTTGACCCCATTAGGGAGGTTAGGGATAAAGATGTGGATTTGGAGGCCATGAGCATCTATTTAAGGACATCAGACTTGATGAAAACACAGGGAGAAAAGATGAACATAGAAATGAGGAAACTGTTCCAAGTCCTGGAGCGTGTGTCATTTAGCACACAGCAGAGAAGGGAAATTGTCCTGGGTTGAATTGGGTCCTCAGTGCTCCTTCTAGGGCACTCACCCAATCAACCACATACACATGGACAAGGGACTTCCATGGAGGAGCCCAGGTTGCTGCCTATATAATAGCTAATGTACCTGGAGTGTTTATTAGGGGCCCGGTTTAGTTCTAACTATTTCATGTGCATTAATTAACTAATTTCCTTCTCATGCCAGCACCGCGGGGTAAATGCTGTGATTGTCTCTCTCTACTCCCAAGGAAACCAAAGAAAAGAGAAGTAACATGCCCAGAGTGTTTTAGCCCACTGAGTCAAAGATCCTGGATTCAAATCCAAGTCATCGGATGCCAGAGTTTGTGCTGCATCTAACCCTGTTCTTTAATCTACAGTGACCGTAAATGCTCAGTTAAGACGATGCTTCTCAAAGCTGGTCAGGAATAAATTCAAAGCCCAGCAGCTGCTGCTAACGTTTATTTTCTGATTTTATGTGCATTACCTTTCAGCTGGGCTCAGTCTGTCTTTCACGGACACCAGGAAGTTAGTATCCTACATCTTGACCTCATTTTCTAACACGGACTCCAGCTTTCTTCTGTACCTGTTCCTTTTATCTGTCCTGTTCAGAAACATTTGCACTGAATTCACATTTTTTTTAGAAGAAGGCATGTAAAGACCATCCAATCGCTATGGCTAATATTGATCTATTCTCCTAGGATAACCCTGTCGCAGTATCTGGAAAAGACCCTCTTCACACCATGAGAGAAGTTGAGCAGAAGGGACATGGAAAGGGACAGAGAACAGGATCTTACTCAGCTGGGATGGGCTAATGGGGCTATATGATTTGGTAGAGCAATGGGTTCCTTACTTCTGAGGTCAGAATCTCAGACTGGGGCAGCTTTCAGAGATCCTTGGAAATAGAACGTGGCAAGTGATCACCTGGGTCAGGTGTGCCTGGGTTTGAGTCTGTGAACCACCTACTTTTCACTGTTAGCTAAGGACTGAAATGAACTTGTGTTGGAAGGGCTAATCAGATCCTTCTTCTGGGTTGAGCAAACTGCTTTCTCTTGTCACTCAGCACTCCAATTTATGTGGGAGGTTGAATATCAGTCTTGGTGAGACAGATCAGGAGAGAGAGTAAAATCACTAGGTAGTCAGGACCCTGGACTCCATCAACCACACCTAGAAGCTGGCCAGTAGGGAGCCATCAACAGGCATGCTCCGGGCCTTCAGATGCAAATGACCATGTGTCTCACCTGTGGGAGAAACTCCTTTGTCCCAGAGGGGTGAAAACCAAGAAGTGGGGTGGACAGAGATGGGATCTAGGAAAGATTTGCTAAGTGGTTTGCATAGATTTTAGGCAATGGTTTTGGTGCTTAGTTTCAGTGCCTGTTTTACATAGGGTTTAACCAATGATGTTGGTGCTTTTCGTGAATCTTAATCAAGGCTCACACCCAAACCAGTATAATCCCTGGCCTAACGTACATCAGATGGTGTCCTGCTTCCAGGTGCCCCTCTGCCTTGCGGAGTCTCTGCTCTCCTTCCTTAAATAAATCCTACTCCTTTCACTCTTCCCTTCCATGGTTGTCCATGGATTTTAGTCTTCATATTTGCGAGACAAGAACCCAGAAGAAGATTGGCACCGAATTCCCGGGGTGCTTCCACACCAAGAGCTGCACTGCACCGCTCAGCAGTAGTGGGGAAACCCAGCTCTTAGCTGGGGAGCTGCTAACACTATTTGGGCTGCAGAAATCTGCCACCAGACCAAATTCCCAGTTTTAACTGGGAATAGCCGCAAACGCTGAAAATGGGCTACTTTGGCTGCAGAATCTGCAGTCAGCCCAGACTCCATTCTCCAGCCGGAGGAGAGAATCCGGCCTCATCTCAAAACCCCCACATCATTGGGATTCGGATCCTGATGTTAGAATCCTAGTTTCCCCTCCCACGAACACTGTCATGAAACTGCGGGGCCAGGTTGCTTTTAAAACTGTCTTGTTTGGTTTGGGGGTCAAAGATCCAGGTGTGTCTTCGTGTAAGTGGCCGACTGTGTGCCTGTCTCTGGGGTTCGGGTCTCAGTGAGGCAAGCACTTAACCCTGCCCAAGCTGGGTGGTCTGAGAAGGGGCAGGGGGTCGTTTCTCAAGTTCCCACGGCAGCTGCTGAGCTGTCTGCCAGCTTCCCTAAGGAGAGTCTGCCTGAGAATGAGGTCCACGCAGAGGAGAGCAGGGCCAAAAAAACTGGACAGGGTTCCGTAGATTCGGAAGTCATCTGAGCCCCTAGGTCCATCTGCACCCAAAGCCTGAAGCCTGGTCTTTTTTTTTTCCAAGTCAATAAATTCCCTTGTTTTGCTTCAGTCACTATGAGCTGAATTTCTGCCCTTTGAAACCCAAATAATTCTGACTAATGACAGACTAAATGGACACTTTGCATATCATCCCTGTGACTTAGAAATCATCACCTCAAATTTTACAGACGAGGAAACGGAGGCATGGGTAATTCGCATGGACTTCCCAGGGAATCAGTGGAAGAGCTAGGGTTGGGAACTGGGTTCTTCCTGCATCTAAAGAAGAATGGACTTTACCGAAAATGTTTAAAACTGTTTTGAGGTTTGGTTTCTCCAAGAAAGGAGTTATCTCCCTGCTGCTCAGTTCCAGAATTTAGGGAGCGAATTGGCATGCCGACTTGACTTTCATTCGTGTACGATCTGTGAACTTGCAGTTCATGGTCTTTTGTGATTCTGTTTTCCCTGCTACTTTGTTAATGTAGCTTCGTGAGCAAACATTGCCCATGATTCCAACCCACCGCACTCATGAAACACGCACACACACACTTGCAGCTCTCTGATTAATCACATGTTAAGGTACAGTGTTTACAGGAAATCGGCAGGTGCTAATTAGCTTCTTGGGAATTATCAGGGAAACACTTCAGGATGGAAACCTGGCAAAAGCCACCAGCAAAATGACAAACCCCTTGGAGCTGGGAATGGGTGGGGGCTGCTGGGCACGTGACCGCAGTAGGGGCCCCGCCTGGTGCTGATCACAGACTTCGTTCCACCCTCTGCCAACAGTCGAGAAGACACGAAATAGCTGCCTGACGGACCATTTTAGAGCAACCTTTTAAAAAGCACACAGATCTCAGTACAGACCCAGGCAACCCTCACACCACAAAAGCAGTTGTTAAAATATGGAATTGTTTCCACAGAAGTTGGTAAATAGCTGCCTTCTGCAGTCCTCCAAATGACACTCCACCTGCTACCCCTCCCTTGACAGCCTTCTAGATCTTCAGAATCCAGTGGTTCCAATGTTAAAGCCTCAGCCCTGCACACGAGCTCAGTCCAGGCTCCATGCTGACGGGTTAGTGCCTGTGCTGTCTGATTGTTAAATATGTGGGATAGTGCCCCTCAGGGACCATTGCAGAAAGCAGAAACATGAGGGTGCACATCCTGAAAGGAGCAAGAAGAAACAGTCGATAATTCTTTTCATTACTAAAATTAAAAAAAATTAATACATGCAAGGTGTATGCATATTTATACTTGTATCATCTATATTTGTATTTATTACAGCTATGATTTGAATGTGTCTCCCAAGTGCTTATCTGTTGGAAACTTAATCCCCAAATTCGTGTGTTAATGATATTTGGAGGTGGTATCTTTGGGAAGTTGGTAGAATTAGATGATGTCATGAGGGTGGGGCCCCCAGGAAGGCATTAGTGGCTTTGTAAGAAGAGAGACACCTGATAGGTTCACTTGCTCTGTCTCGCCGTGTGAAACTCTTGACCATGTTATAATGCAGCAAGACATCTAAGCAGATTTCAAGCAAATGTCAGCACCATGCTCCTGGATTTCCGAGCCTCCAAACCAATGAGCTGAATAAACCTTTGTTCTTTATATATTACACAATCTCAGGCATTCTGTTATAGTAACAGAAGATGGACTAAGACATAGAACTGTATCATCTTCTGTGTATAAAGTGGTAATATGGCCCTGAATTGCAGTGTGTGCTCTACCATTGGCTATCAACGTGACCTAGCAGGGAGAACCCGTGTGAACCATCGGTTCTCAGCCCTCAATAGTACACATTTGAAGCACTACTGGCAGCTTTTTATAAAGTGCATGTACCTCAAAAACACTGAGTGTAGTTTGGGGTGAGGCCTACTCACTAGAATTTTTTTTCAAACAAAACTCTCTAAAATAAAAAGAAGAATATATACCTATCATATTGTTTCGTTGGATATATTTTTGATTGTTCAATAACTAAATTTTTTAATAAAAAAGAAAAAAATGTGATTAAATCTAAAAAATACAAAAGCTTTTTTTTTTCTTTCTTTTTTTTCAGGGCTGAGGACCGAACTCGGGGCCTTGCGCATGCTAGGCAAGCGCTCTGCCACTGAGCTAAATCCCCAACCCCAAAAGCTTTTTTTTAAAGTCTCAAAAAAACCTCTCTAGATTATTTTAACATGCCATTGAGACTTACTAACTTTAGTTTTCTGAGCTTGAATTTTCCATGTAATGAGTACCAGTGCCCATCTGATGGAATTTAATGAAATGATGGTCGTAAGGCATTCAGCCCAGAATATGGGATGTGACCCTGTTTTTTTAATTTTTTTTAGGGCTGAGGCAAGCGCTCTGCCACTGAGCTAAATCCCCAACCCCTGGGATGTGACCTTGTAAAAGTAGTTTTATTTTCTTTTAATTACATAGGCACCAAGTAAATTTATTCTAAGGGTCAATAATTCAAATAACATAGAAAAAGAGTAAAGAAATTAAATCAGAGCCACATGTGAATCCTTTTAGAAATTTACCCTTGCATTTATTTACAAAAGTATAAACGTTTACTTAAATTTTTTTTTTTAAAGAAAGAGAGATGGACAGTGAGAGAGAAAGACAGAATCAATTTTATTTAGTTTTTCATGGACTTTCGTTGCTCAGACACTCATTGTGTAGGTGGTGCTGGGGTTTGAACCCTCGTACTCTCGCATGCAAGGCAAGCGCCGTAACCGCTGAGCCACCGCTCCAGCCCCATACTTACGATATTAATAATGAAAATAAGATAATTCGCATCCTGTAGTGATGTTCTTCTTTTTACCTAACAATAGGTCTACATATCTTGGGGATCTCTACCTGTCAATAAACACAGCATACCTTCTCATTATAACGATTTTATCCATTATTCAAATGATGGATGTCTCACAATTGATTTAATCACTACCCATATTAATGGGCTTCCAAATTTTCACCCTTCCAAACAAATTTGCAATGAACACTTTCGTACACACATCTTTGTGCAGATGGGCGAGTTTTTCTTTAGGTTTCTCCTAACGTTTCTCTCTCTGCATCAGATGTTATTGAATGTAAAGTGATGTTAAGTTCTGACTAATTGCTCTCCAAAAAATCTGTGCCAATGTATATTTTTGACTATGATGAATAAGAGGGCTTATTTTCCATTTCTTTTACTTCCCACCTCTTTGGGGGATAATTTTTATTCAGGTGTGTCTTTTACAGCCCAGAATTAAAAACAAACAGACAGTGACTCTGTCATTTGTATTTGCCTGAAGGCAAACAATATTCAGTGTCTATTGGCAAATGAAGTCTCCGTCCAAGTGTTTTGTCCTTTTAAAAAATGGGACTTTGTAAGCAACAACAACAAAAATACAAAAAAAATTGGGACTTTGTGCCTTTTGTATTTTGGCTTTTAACTCATTTCTAATTAATTTTTTGTGCGTGGAATGAGAGGTGGGGATTCTTTTTCCTGTATGGATATCAAATAGTTCCAGCATCATTTGTTAAAAAAAATCCTGTCTTTTCTACATTGCACTGATCTGACTCCTTTGCTGAAGATCGGAGGATTGAATATGGGTGCAGGGTTGGATCCAGTACTTTCTTCTGTTCCGTTGACCGATTTGTCTGGCCTTACCTGAAGTCCTTGTCATTTGACTGGAGATAATTGATGCACTTTGTTGACTCTTTCTACATATCCTCAATTCTTTAAATGGACCCAGTCTTTTTCAGTGACAGCCAAGGGAAAAGACAAGAAAACAAGGCGGTGACCTGCCTTCCAGCCAGAGAGCCACCAGAAGAATGAGCCCTGCTTTCATGGGCACGGCTGTCCCCTTCCCCTGACCAATGATCATCAGAGGGAGGCAACGTGGATTTAGTCAGCATTTTCTACCTGGGCCACGGCCACGCCTGTGAAAGGTAAAATAGAGCTGTGTCAGTCAAGGGTTCCCCAGCTCCGCTGCCTTGAACCTGTTCCCCAAGCTCACTGCTCACTCTCACACTTTGTCCCTTGTCTCACTACTCCCCTGGCCTCTGGCTAAGTAGGCCATTCTTTGTTGCCAGCTGCTACTGAGTTCTCTTTGCTTGCTTCTTTTAATTATCAAGGCCCTCCTGTTCTGCTAGGGCTTCCAGAGCAAACGACCATGCACCCTTGCTTAAACATCAGAAATACATTTTCTTACAGTTCTGGCCGTTGGAAGCCCAAGATCAAGGTGTTGGCAGATCAGTTTCCTCTGAGGTCTCTCCCCTTGGTTGTGGCCATCTGCTCCCTGTGTCTCCACATGGTGTTACAGCTTGGACATTACTAAATGTCCCCCAGGGGCCCATATGCTAAAAGCTTGGTCACCAGCCTGTGGTGCTGCCGTGAAACCTTTAGGAGGTGGGGCTTAGTGGGAGGGAGTGAGGCCATTGGGGGTGTGCCCTCAAAGGGAGAATTGAGTCCCAGCCTCTTCCCCACTCTGCTGCCTACCCATCATGAGGTCAACCACTTTGTTCCACCACCCACTCTTTGCCAACATAATGGAGCCAAGTGACCATGGACAGAAAACTCTTTTCAGATTTTTCTTCCTTTTAAGATGATTATCTCAGGTGTTTTGTGACAGCCATGGAAAGTGAACTAACACACATGGTCTTCCCCCAGAACATGTCTGTATCCAAATTTCCTGTTCTTAGAAGGACATCAGCTAGCTATGTGGGGTGGTGCATACCTGTAATCTCAGCAACTTGGGAGGCAGAGGCAGGAGGATTGCAAGTTCAAGGCCAGCCTCAATAACTTAGCAAGGCCCTCAACAACTTAGCGAGACCCTGTCTCAAAATGAAAATAAAAAAAGGGTTGGGGATGTGACTCACTGTTAAAATGCTCCTGGGTTCTTGGATAAGGGCCTTGCTCAGTGACCCCATTTTTACTCTATTACCTCTTAAGAGGCCTTGTCTCCATGTACATACACATTCCAAGCTACTGGGGGTTAGAATTTGGGTTGGGGGATACAATTCAAACTACCATACCTTCTAATGGAGTGGCTAGAAATATCCCTGACCCCATTCAGTCACAACTAGACTCCCCGTGGTACCTGGCAGGACTCCAGCTCACCTCACCCTGTGGTCTCCAAGCACACAGTCCTCCTGAAGTCTTTTTCCCCCCAAATTTTTTGCTCCCAAGGTTTCTGAATTCACAACTTAACTTTATCTCTATCAGCAAGAACATATACAATATCCAAACCCTTTGCCCAATCCTTTGTAAATCTATTTCTTGATACAGTAGATTTACCTTCTACTCAAAGAGTTTTTTTTTTTTGCCATGATATTTTCTGTTTTCTGCTTACCACACTTATATTTCTCACCCCCACCTTCTCCTGTATATTGTTACGTTGACTGAATTTCTTTGGTTCATTTTTTCCATATTGGGTTTGGGAAGTTATAGATCCTATTCTATTCTTCAGTGGTTGCTCTAATATTTTAACACATTAAAAAATCATTACTAAATTAGAGCACACATATGTAAAAACAAAACTAAGCAATATAAAAAGACAACTTGAAAAGCAGGCTTCCCTCCTCTCATTTCACTCCTCAGAATAATCCACTTTTAACCATTTCTCTTTTTAGTGATTTCTGTTGTGATTTCCATAACTTGAAGAACATTTCAGAATTTTGGGTTTTTATTTTATATAGACTATTTAACTTAATACTTCAAAAATGTTTACCTTTTAATTTATCATATGTAGATTTTTTGTTGCTGTGGTTGAAGCTCCACTCTGAAAGTTAAGGAATGGTCTTAAAAACCCACCCTCCAATTTAGCCAGCTATTTGATTATTTGTAGTTTTTCAAGCCGTGGCATATAGATATTAAATTTTATTTCTGGTGCCATTAGCTTTAGACGCTATCCCTTGACACTTTCATGTATATGGAAATTAGGGCCCCTGTTTTCTTTCACATTTCCTGCTTCCCTCTGCTTCTATATACATTGCAAGGTTTAAACATTTACATTTTTTTCAGTACTGAACCCAGGGGTGCTTTCTCATTAAGCGGCATCTCCACCCCTTTTAGATTTTTCCCCCACATTTCTAAAATTGGTGCATTATAGTTGCACACAGTAATGGGTTTGGTTAGTACATATTTGCATGCACACAATATAACGCTATAATTTGGCCAATTACCCTCTGCAGCACCTCCCCCGCCCTCCCTTCCTCCCACCCCCTAGTCCCTTTTCCTCTACTGACCTCCCTTTGATTTTTAGGAGATGTACCTCCACCTTAGTTTTCCTTTTTCCTCTCTAGCTAACTTGTGGTCCTCCTGCCTCAGCCTCTAGAATAGCTGGGATCACAGGTGTGTGCCGCTGCATTTGGCTAACATTTTGGTAACAGGTTTAAAACAGAAATTGAAAATGAATAACCATCACATGCAATATCAAGACAGTATCGTTCATCACAGAGTTAATTTCTGTGATTGGATGTGTAGAGAATAAAATTGGACCTATGTTGCTGAATCTCTGTGCGTTAAGGTGTTTCGGGATATCAAAATAAAATGGATTTTTTCCAGAGTCTCTCAGTTGCTCAAAAACACTTTACATTTTAGTTAGCTTCATATTTAGAGCCCGAGTTTCTTTTTTTTTTTTTTCCTCATTTCTTTTATCTTTTTCTTTTGGTACTGGGGATTGAACCCAGGGGTGCTTAACCACTGAGCCACATCCCCAGCCCTTTTTATTTTTTATTTTGAGACAGGGTCTTGCTAAATTGCTTAGGGCCTTGCTAAGTTGCTGAGGCTGACTTTGAAATTGTGATCCTCCTGCCTCAGCCTCCCAAGATGCTGGGATTACAGGTGTGTGCCACTTTGCCTGGCAATGGAGCCTGAATTTCTTGTAGAATTTTGTTTTTCTTCCTTCTTTTTTTTATTAGTTGAATATGGACTTACAATTGAGGGGGAATCATTATCAAACAATCAAGAACAAATGTATATTCACATAGTTAGCCAAGGCTGATGCCATTCCCTGTTTCCCCTCTTGGGTTCCCCATGGTTCTGTTTCCCCCTAATGAACCCCTGTGTTAAATGGGCTTCTCGTGGAGGTTGGAAATTTCCTTCCCTTCATTTCTTCTTGGCTGGGCAATGTCACATTGCTTTTCCTTTTTTCTACTTCTTTATTTTTGCCCTTAACCCAAGAGGCTGACCTAGGATTAGCCGCTAACGTGCATTTATTGTTCACGTCCGTGGGCTCAGTGTGCTGTTTCAACATGTACACAGCGTTCACTGGTGATGAGCGTTTTCTTCTCCTTGTTTCCTCTCTTCAATAAAGTATGAGACAGATTCTTGTGAACTATGCATCCTTGCTGCAGAACGCAGACTCGTTCCTTCTATCATCCAGTCTCCCTGCGTAGGTCTTCCTCTGCCTCCCAACCTCTGGTCCTCAAGACTCAGCATTCACTTCCACGCTCTTTAACATCCGTGTATGAGAGCGAGCAGGCGGGGTTGGTCTGTGTCTGGATTGTTTTTCTTAACAAAATACCTTCCAGGTCCATGCATGTTGCTGCAAATGACAGAATTTCACTCTTGTTCAGGGCTGAATAATGTTTTATTGTGTGTGTGTTCCTCTCTATCATCTATCATCATCTACCTGTATCACGTTTTCCTCATCCATTCACCATTGATGGTTCTGTGGGTTGGTTCCTTATCTTAGCTATTGGAAAGTGTGCAATAAACACGAGGGTACCCCGATTGTTGCTTTATTCTCTGCTGAGTGTTTTCTCTGTGTTTAAAGACATCTGACTCCGCTCCTTTGATCTCCTCCTTGTGTTCCTAGGTAATCTCCATTGTAACTTGGAGCCTGTGCTTTCCTTTATATTTCTTTCTTTCTTTCTTTCTTTCTTTCTTTCTTTCTTTCTTTCTTTCTTTTTCTTTCTTTCTTTCTTTCAAGAGAAAGACAGAGAGACAGAGAGAATCAATCTTTATTGAGTTTTTCACATGGCTTTCGTTGCTCTGACACTTAGTTGTGTACGTAGGTGCTGGGGTTTGAACCCGTGTTCTTGCGCGTGCTAGGCAAGCGCCGTAACCACTGAGCCACCACTCCAGCGACCTTTCCTTTTATTTCATCCTTGTTTTGTTTTTTTGTTTTTTAAAGAAGGAAAGCCGGGTGCAGCGGTGCATGCACATAATCCAAGTGACTCAGAAATACATGAAAAAATGTTCAACATCATTCGCAATTAGGGAATCCACTGAGATTTCACCTCATACCAGCCAGAATGGAAGCTATCAAGAATACAAATAAAAATAAATTCTGGAGAGGATATGGAGAAAAGGAACACTGTTACACTGTTGGTGGGACAGTAAATTAGTACAACCGCTATGGAAATCGGTATGGAGTCTCCTCAAAAGACTAGGCATGGAACCACCATGTGACCTAGCTATACCACTGCTTGGTATTCACCTGGAAGAATTTAAGTCATCTTACTACAGTGGTACATATATACCCATGTTTATAGCAGCACAATTCACAATAACCAAACTATGGAACCAGCCTAGGTATCCATCAACAGATGAATGGATAAACAAAATGTGGTGTATGGAGTTCTGTTCAGCCATAAAGAAAAGCGAAATTACGGCATTTTCAGGAAAATGGATGGAACTAGAGACCATCATGTTAAGCGAAATAAGTCAAACTCAGAACAAGGGTCACATGTGAAAGCTAGAGAGGAAGAAGGAAAACAAAGGTGGGGGTGGATCTCTTAAAAATCAGAGTGAGGTCAGTGGAGGAAAGGGACCAAGGGGCAGGAAGTAGAGGGTGGGGGAGAAGCTCTGGGGAGGTATATGGGCTAAATTATACTGTTCTATTGTGTGCATGCATGAGTATACAGTAACAATCCCATCAACATGTACAACTATAATCCACCAATGAAAAACTAATAAAAAAGAAATCTGTGTGCCTCTCAGTGACACATTCTTAAATTAATTTCTGTGATATTTGTGAAGAACCCATTTGTCTTGAGTTGAAGATCCCCTCTCCAAGGACTCCTTGGACCCTTCTGGTGACAGAACGTGCTTACAACAACTCATGGCTTTTTATTCTGGATTTTTCACCTAAAATTCGTGTAACTTTGAGGAAGTCATCTGTCCAATTTGCCCTTCAGGTACATTAAGGTGGATTTTGGACGATTCTTTCTCTTATCCGAGTTTTACAAGTACTACAGCTTCCAAAAGGCTCAGGTCTCTTACGTGCAAAGTGGACTAACAGCGCCCATCCACCTTGCCCCGCAGGCATTTGTGAGAAGGGAATGAGAAAGCATCTATGGGACTTTCCAGCAGTGCAGTAGAGTTTTGCTTTTCCAGAACCACATTTAGGCGCAATCATACAATAAGTATGATTTCTTTTCAGATTTCCAGACGAAACTATGAAGACCGTAAAAAAACCAGAAATCAGTGGTTTCCAAGGATTGGGGGTGAATGGGTAGATAGGGATAAATAGGTGGAACATAGAGGATTTTTGTTTTTCTCTGATATGTCATTGTGTACGTGGTGCTGGGGTTCAAACCCGGGTCCTCACACCTGCCAGGCAAGCGCTCTACTGCTGAGCCACCGCTCCAGCCCCTGCAGAGGATTTTCATGGCAGTGGAATTGCTCTGAATGATATTCTCATGGTGGAATATAACACTGTACCTTTTTCCAAATCCTTAGAATGCACAAACGCTGTTACGGTTTAGATATGCGGTGTCCCCAAAGGCTCATGTGTAGACCATGCAAAGATCTCAGAGATGAAATGATGAGAGTTGTGACCCAATCGATGGACAAATTCCCTGCTGTGGACTAGCTGGGCAGTAACTGTGGACAAGTGGGAAGTGGCTGGAGGAGACAGGTCACTGGGAGCCTGCCTTTCAGGGATTCATTTTGTCGCTGGTGAGCTGAGCTCTCTCTCTGTTTCCTGGTTCCCCTGTGCGGAGCTGCTTCCCTCCTCCGGGCCCTTCTGCCGTGATGCTCTGCCTCACCTCGGCCTAGAGCTATGGAGTTGGCTGATTGTGGACTGAACCAACGTTTTCTCCTCTACAATTGTGTTGTCAGGTATTATGGTCGCAGAGAGGAAAAGCTACTGAAACCAACAAGAGTGAACCCTAATTTGAACTGTAGCCTCTGGGTGACAGGGACCAGTCAGCTCAGGCCCAGCAGCTGTCACAGCGGACCACTCTGGTGGGGGATGTGGATGTGGGGGAGTCCGTGCATGAGTGGACACACAGGAAACCATGTCCTTCCATATATATAAAAGGAAGGTACGTGATTTATATTTTTTATTCTACTTTTTTAAAAGAGAGAAGGACAGTGAGAGAGAGAGAGAGAGAGAGAGAATCAATTTTTATTGAGTTTTTCACATGGCTTTAGCACCGTAACCACCAAGCTACAGCTCCAGCCCCTTATTTTTATTTTTAGTTTTTGGACAGAGAGAGTGTGGGGAAGAGAGTTCTTTGTCTTCATCCGGTCTTTGTTTTTCTGGCACTTAGTTGTGTACATGGTGCTGGGGATGGAACCCCAGTCCTTGTGCATGCCAGGCAAGCTCTGTACCATGGAGCCACTGCTCCAGCCCCCTCTTCCTTTCAATTTTACTGTGAACCTAAAATTGCTCTGAGACATACAGTCTTTTACAGGATGTAAAAGGGTACTATGTAAGCGGAAATGAACTGTGACGCTTTGGGATGTGTTCTCTCCTTGTATCTTGTTCTTCCAGGGCCTCTTCAGGCAGTGAGGCTCCCTGGCAGGGAAGACGTTTGGATAATGGAACCACCTGCTTTCGGGACAGGAACCTTGCTACTTCCAGTGAAGTCTTGTGGGTGCTAATCCAGAAGTGAACAGCAGAGGGCAGGCTGTGCCCAGAAATGACAGGACTCTCCCAGTCTCCAGCAAACTCCAGGATGAAGAGAAAAATGCATGTGTCATTCATTAATATCAGAACCAAGGAGTGCTATTTGTTTTCATCTGTATATTTATTTTAAATGATTGTTTTGAAAGAAAACGTGCGTGTGTGTGCAGGTGTACGTACACATGGTTGAAAAATTAGAACTGTATAAAAATCTATGTAAGACTCCTATGGTGACCACAAAACCCCACACAACCTGGCCCCCTTTCTACCTCTCTGACCTCAAATCCCATACTCTGTATTGCTTCCAGTCCACCCTTGGAAACTTTCCTTTGGTTCCCTCAAACATAAATGTGGCACATTCCCTGCTCTCCTTCAGATCTTCACTCAGACATCTGCTTCTCATAGAGATCTGGTCTCACTTTCTCAGTTAATATTTCAACTCCCCTCAACACTCCCTACCCTTGTAAAGGTAAAGGTACTTGGCACATAGTACTATATATTATTATTATTTTTTCTCCAGAGTACTTATGACTCTTGCTCAGACAATCTATTGTACTTTGTAATTTAAAAAGAGGTCTTGTAAACTTCATGAAGACAGAAGCATTTCTCTCTGCCCATTTCTTTGGGATTGAACCCAGGAGCACTCAACTACTGAGTGACATCCCCAGCCCTTGCTTTTTTTAAATGTATATTTTATTTTGAGACAGGGTGTTTCTAAGTTGCTTGGGGCCTTGCTAAGTTGCTGAGGCTGGCTTCAAACTTGCAATCCTCCTGCCTTGGCCTCCAGAGTTGCTGGGATTACAGGCGTGTGCCACCGCACCCAGCTCCCTGCACCCCCACCCCATTCTATACCATCAGTGGCTAGGACAATCCTACCGAGTAACGGTAGGGACTTAATAATTGTGGAATGAAGTTACATCACAGCAGTCCTTATGAGAGGCTCTGACCCTTAGGAGATAGCATGCGATGGGCTGGCACCTGCTGTTAGCTCATGGGTTTGGGAGTTGGCAACATGGGCAGGGCTCAGCTGGATGGCATTGCTGGTCTAGGCTGATCTCAGCTGGACTTGCTGCCAGGTTGACGGAGGTGCCTTAATTTCCTTCCACGAGCTCCTCATCCTCCGAGAATCTGGCTCAGGCTCTGTTCCCTCGGTGGCCCCTGGTCTGCAAGCACAGTAAGCAAGGCGCAGACCAAAGCACAGGTGTAATAAAGCTGTTTGGGTCACTGATGGCTGTGGTCCCTTGGCTGAGCCAATCCCGTGACCAACTCAGATTCACAAGGAGGAGCTGCGGAGTCACTCTGCAAAGGGGACTGCACACAAAGATGGGAATTCCAGGTCTTTGTTGCAATATGCCACAATAAATGTGATTCAGTTGCCTTTTAGGAAGATAATAAAAGGGATGAGGGGGGGAGGGATGAGGGATAGGAAAAGGGAGGAACTGTGGAATGAAATTGGCCAAATTATGCTCTGCACATGTATGAATATACCAGAGAATTCCACCTTTATGTTTGTCTATAAAGCACCAATTAAAAAAACAGTAAATGAATCAAAGGAAGGCCGGTAGAGGAGAGACAGGGGAGTGGGAGGGAGAAGAGGGGAGGGAGAGTGGGAGTATTGGAGATTGAAATGGAGCAAATTATATTCCATGCATGTATGAAAATATCAAAACAAACCCTGCTATTTTGCATAACCATAATGCACTAATAAAAACATTAAAAAAGAAGCTAATAAAATCCCACCAAGAGCATATTAAGGTGTTGCGTTAGTTTTGTGTCACTACAACAGAAGATCTGGGACATCTAACTTAGGAAGAAAAAAGGTCTATTTAGCTCACAGGTTTGGTGGTTCAAAGTCCAAGATTGGGTAACCCGATTGGTTCAGCCTCCGATGAGGGTCTAGTGGCAGATGGCAGGAGCACATGTGACCGGAAGCGTGGGGGTGTATCAGGCTTGCTCCTTTTATATTATTTTATTTTTTGGGTACTGTGGATTTAATCCAGGAGTGCTCAACCACTGAGCTGCATCTCTAGCCCTTTTCATTTTTTATTTTGAGACAGGGTCTCATGATGTTGCTTAGGGCCTTGCTAAATTGCTTAGGCTGGCTTTGAACTTGTTATCCTCCTGCCTCAGCCTCCCTTAGTAGCTGGAATTTTTATTGGCTTGCTCCACTGTCCCCGACTGCATGCTCCTTTTAAAATGACCCTCTCCTGGGAACTCAGGGTTGCATGAGAAATACACTGTCATCCCCCAGTGACTGAGGATTCCACAGCTCCTCCCAGTATTTCTATCCTGGTCCAAGTCACCAACACATAGCCCTAGGGGGACACCCAGTGCCTGTCTGAGTCATAACAGGTGCCTGTCTCTTCACTCTGTTATGAGCTGTGTTTTACATTAAAAACAACAAAACTTCACTAACCAGATCAGTGAGAAGTAGATCTCATTTGCTCAGAGAATTTAAAAGACTCCCCTTCCCCAAAATCATGTAAGAGGCAGATCCTGACCTCAGAATTCAGGCTATCACCTGGCTCCCCAGATCTTCTTGTGGTGGGCAGGGTGTTGGCCCCCGTCCTGGACTCAGGGCTTTGGCTAGTGGTGCATTTAGCAGGTGTGATGCCCACGGAGGCTTGAGGTAGACTTGCGGACCGGGGCTTGCTGTGCACTGTCGCCACGAGAACATGTCCAGATTAGTGTGCTGAAGGACAAGAGACACTTGGAGCAGAGTTTACACGTCTAGGTCACCCAGTAGATGCCAGTCCAGATAAGTGGTCAGCCAGTGGATGCCCAGGAACTTGGGCAAAGTGCCCCGAATCAGCAGAGCTGCCTGGCTGACCCTCCACCAACCCCAGGTGTGTTGACTGCTCCCATCTCACTGGTCTCCCCAGAGGATCTCTGGGGTCCCACAACTCTGGATTGCAGAGGCACCTAATTAGATGCCAGGGTCCCTGGGGGCCCATGTGGCTGTGCCTAGACCTGTGTGGCATCTGCTGAGACGTCCTCCACAAAGCATGTGATCCCTTCCTGATCTCCCGTAGGTTCCCCAGCTGGAGCCCTCTGACGGGGCAGAGGCTTTTGGCTGGGGTTGGAAAAACCTTCGTAGCTGCCAACAAGCTGGCCCCAGCCAGACCCTGACATCTGATGGAGAGGACCATTGTTGGCAGAAAAGGAAGCTGGCTGCTACTGCTACCCGGAGCCTGCCTAAAATGATGGATGGGAGGCCCGGCGGCCCGAAAGGATGGGGATGTTTGTTTCCTAAAGCAGGGCATTTCCTCCTAGGGCACAGGGCTAGTGGAAACAGGGTCAGAACAAATCACTGCACACTTTCTCTCTCTTTTTTGCATGTGTGTATTTTTCTTCTGATAAGAAATAACTCCAACTCCCAAGGCATGATAGACCAAGGAAACGGTATCAAAGCTACATTTATTCTCTGAAAAAAAATTTTTCCCCTTGATGTAGATCTTCTTCTGGGACACTGATTTCTCCGAGAATCTGATAAAAGACACAGACCCAGTCCCCAGCGAAATACTCATAAATACGCAATTATACTTACAATGTCAGGGGATTTAGAGTTCGTCTGAAACCCACCCAGGAACCTAGATTGATCCTAAGAGAGGGATGGAGAAAGGTAGGGAGTAGAGGAGGAAAGTTCAGGGAGGGAGAGAGTGAGGGTAAAGTTGGAAGGGGACAGTCCTGTGATTTGAGTGTGTGCCCCAAGGGTGAATATGATGAAGACTTCTTGTCACTTGGGTGGTTTTAAGAGGTCATGGAAGCCGTAAGAGGAATGGGCCTAGTGGATGGTGGCTTGGTCATTGGGGGATCACTCTCGGAGGGATTCATGCTGGTCTTGAGGAGCTAGCTAGTTATGGTGAAGGTGAAATCTTCTCATATGGCAAGCCTGGGCCCCACGTCCCAATCTGGTTTCCTGTCTTGCCATGTGATCTCCCTGTTTTGAATATGCTCCTGACAAGTGTGATGCCATCTGCCATGTGGCCTTCGTAAGAGGATGAACGGATGGGACCACCTGCCTGTTCTTGGTCTTTCTTTCAGTCACTGAAATTGAAAGTGGAACAAATCTCTTTTCTTTCATAATACTCTGCTTCAGGTATTTTGTTACAGTACCAGAAAGCAGACTAATACAGCAGGGAAAAAGAGAAGACAGTGTAAGGAATAAGCCACAAAGAAATGGGAAAAGTTTGGACATAAAAAGTTGAGGAGTTTTTTTCTAATGAAATAATATATATATATAAATTCTGAAAATTAGATTTACCCACAAGAGCCCCCCCTAAT